>PITA01004124.1:0-127923 GCA_004023965.1 Spilogale gracilis | reverse complement strand
AAAAAAAAAAAAAAAAAAAAAAAAAAAAAAAAAAAGAACAATCTATCCTGTGGCATGCTGAGGTTTAGAAAAGGATGGTTTTAAATAATAGATAAAGGGAAATGGGATAAGAATGCCATTATTACTCTAAATAATAGAGAATTCCTCATAATTCCTCTAAATGATGGAACAAGAAATGCCATCACACTGGAGTCTGACTTTCTCAGATTCCAAAGCTGACTTGCCATTTCCTGTGCTAGAAATGGGGTTCAGAAAGGCAAATTTCTTGTTTTGGGGCTAGTGTGATTTGCACATACCTGTCCTATGGGGTGTCTAAAGTGCGTGAAACCAGAGAAGAGTCTTCAACGAGTCAGGTAGGTTTTACCTGACCTGGGTACATGATGTGAACACTATTGAGAGAGACTCATCAGATCATTCTGCGACTGAGTTCAAAGCTGCAGGGACCCATTTATTTGTCCAAAAGAGTTTCTGGATTCTTTCTTCCTTTTGGCTTTTCTGTGTTCAGTTACCAAAAACCTGCGAAAGAATGTTGACTTACATTCAACTCGAGTCACCCCTTCTCTTTCACAGCCACGAAGGAAGTCCAGAGCCTCAACATCCTGGGTCAAGTCACATTTCAAGATCCTTAGGGGGTTTGAAATATGTTACACTAGAAGGGTCCCGACCTCGCAGACTGTGAGCTGGATTTTAAATGTAATGTTATAAAATTATGGGGTTTGGAAATTATTAATACTTTATTTTGTAATTCCATGGAATTTCATTTATCATGTAATTTATATTTACACATGAAAGACTATACGCAAACTATATTCAGTTGTGCAGCATAATAATAAAAATAAACCTACCCTTGAACTTAAGGAAACAGACATTACCTGCCTTCTCCTGTCCCTCTCTCTAGACCCTACTAATACCTACCTTCAATTCTATGTTTCTCATTTCCATTCTCATTAAAAAAATTTTTTTAGGGCACCTGGGTGGCTCAGTGGGTTAAAGCCTCTGCCTTCAGCTCTGGTCATGATCTCAGGGTCCTGGGATTGAGGCCAGAGTCGGGCTCTCTGCTCAGCAGGGAGCCTGCTTCCTTCACTCTCTCTGCCTGCCTCTCTGCCTACTTGTGCTCTCTGTCAAATAAATAAATAAAATCTTTAAAAAAATTTTTTTAGCATGCACATTATACAGCCTAAATAATATTTAGTTTTACTTACTATCGAGCCTTAAAAATTGATATCACTTTGTATGTTGCTAAAATTCATCCGTGCTGTTCCTTCACGAACTCACTGATTTTCATGGCAGCATAATAGTGCAGCATATCAATACACTCTAATTCATCTACTATTCTTCAATGGTATTTGAATTTTGTTGTTGTTGCTGCAACAATTCTTGTGTGTCTCCTAGCTTAAATGGGCCAGAATTTCAATTTTATAAAACATCAAACTGTTCTGTAAATACTGAGATACCAATTTTATGCTTTAACCAGCAAAGTAAGACTCCCTGTTCCTCCACACAGTCACACACGTCCTGATTTTTTGCCAGTTCAATAGGTGAAAAAACCCCCGGATGCCTTGGTCTTAATTTCAGTTTCCTTGATTTATTAGTGAAGTTGAGTGTATTTGCTGTAAGTTTATGAACATAGTTGTTTATCACTCCTGTGTAATGTCTGCTCATTTCTTTTCTCTGTTTTAATTTTTACTGGTTTACAGAACTTCTTTATATACTCTGGAAACCAAGACTCTGTTCCATTGCAAATATCTTCAGTCTGTGGCTTGTTATTTTTCACTTGCTTTATAGTATTATCTATTTATTTGTTCAGGAGCAAAGTTCTGTCTGAACTTCTCTGAGAAATAAGCTTCAGAAAGAGAAAAAACAAAAAAACAAACAAAAAAAACCCAAAACAAAAGAAACCCCCAAACTGGAGGTAGACCAAGAACCTAGAAGGATCCTTGATTCGTTTCTTACCCTCATCAACACATTAGCAAGGCCAGTCACCACATTAGACCCCAAATCTGACCACTCCTCTCCAGCTCCAGAGATCCTGTCCCAGGGTCCCCGGTCCCCTCCACCGTTCCCTGACTTCTACTCTGTGGCCCCAACAAGCTTCTGGAAACTTGAACTGGTCACGTTTCATTTCCGCTTCAATTCCCCCCACTGGCTTCCACTGTACCTAGATGAGAATGCAAACTCTTTCCTGAGCCTGCAAGATCCTTCCCCATCTGGCCCTTCCTACCTCCCTGACTTTGTCTCCTGGGCCTCTGCCCGTGCTTGCTCTGTGTCAGCCACACAGGCTTTGCAGTCTGAGCCTCAGATGAACTAAACCCATTCCTACCTTTCTGTCTGCTCTCATCCCGGGCACCTGCATGCCCGTTACTTCTCATCATTCACCCTGTAGCTCAGATGCCGGCTCTTGGGAAAAGAGCATCAGAATGCAAAGCCCTTCTCCTACTCCCCTCAAACATCTCGCTCATTACTGCTTACTGTGTTTTCTTTCCTTCATAGGACTTGCTGCTGTCAGAGATCATCTGCTTCCATTTTTGGTTCATTTTTAGTACTGGGCTTCCTCCAGTACAATGTAAGTTCCACAAGGGCACGTCCTATGCTTGTGGGAGATATGTTACCTCTTAGACTTCTCAGGAAGAAATGGGAAGCGGGAAAGGGGAAATTCGGGAAATTTGGTGGTGGTGATATCTTCAAATCCCCACATAAAGAAGATATGGTACATATACACAATGGAATACTACGCCTCCATCAGAAAGGATGAATACCCAACTTTTGTAGCAACATGGACTGGATTGGAAGAGATTATGCGGAGTGAAATAAGCCAAGTAGAAAAAGTCAAGTATCACATGGTTTCACTTACTTGTGGTGCATGAGGGGTAATATAGAGGACAGTAGGAGAAGGAAAGGAAATGGGAAGTAGGGTAATTCAGAGAGAGAAACAAAACAAGAGAGACTTTGGACACAGAGACAAACTGAGGGACTTGGAGGGAGGGGGTGGGGGGATGGGAGAGCCTGGTGGTGGGTACTGGGGGCACCTATTGCATGGAGCACTGGGTGTGGGGCATGGGGAATGAATCCTGGAACACTGAAAAAATAAAATAAATTTAAAGTAAAAAAAAAAGGTAAAACAACAAGGTAGCAAAACTTCAAACGTGCAACACGGGCAACAAAACTAGATGAACAAATGCAAGCCCCCAAATGCAAGCCGCGGAGTGCAAATCATCAACACTGCAAATCACCAACAGGCCTGCGTGGTGCTGACGTCTGAGAACGGTGGATCTCGAAAGAGCTCATAGGGCCCTTGCAGAAAGCTGGGTGGGCCTATTTAAGAAAAGCAGGTGAAACTGGAAGGGTTCTGACCTCCATAACGGCCCTGAGTGCGAGTGGCCAACAGGAAGAAGGACTGAGGGGCCAGAAGGGACAAGTCCTAGGAGCCCCCATGGACTCTTGACAGAATGTGTCAGGACTCTCTTTTGAGAAAAGGGTCCACAGTGGGCAGAAGCCTCTGGGAATGTAAGCAAGAATGAGCAAGACTGAGCAGAACGGACACATGAGAGAGGAAGGGAAAAGAAGATCTCCATCAAAGTGGGAAAAGAGACTCCAGGCAGAGAAGTTTAGAAAGCAGCTGCGGAATTTGTGAACACTACCAAAAATGACAGAAGAGGGAGCTTTGTGAAGTGAGGAAAGTTTTCCTGCACTCCATCTTATTCTCAAGTCAGGCTAACTAAGTTCACATAAAAATTAAAACATAAAGGCACTAAGGTCAAACCCTATACAAAGTTACAAGAAAAAAAGGACAGAAACGTCCTGAGCATATGTCTACAAAGTAGATTAAAACTGAAATCTATGGTGTCAAAATGTGGTAAAGACATTAAGAAAATATACAAAGTCTGAAAGGACTACATATATCTGAATTATAAAAACTTCAACATGAGGGGGTAGAATGCTGGCAAGAATTAGAAACAAACTAGAGGGGATGTAAAAGCAAATCAACTAGAAAGATGATGCTTTAACAAAAGAAAAGAAAAAAATGTTAAAAATACAAATTAAAGAGGAATTCTATCTCAATATAAGAAGTTAAAAAAAATCCCCTGGGTGTCTCAGTGGGTTAAGCCTCTGCCTTCGGCTCAGGTCATGATCTCAGGATCCTGGGATCAAGGCCCGCATGGGGCTCTCTGCTCAGCAGGGAGCCTGCTTCCTCTTCTCTCTCTGCCTGCCTCTCTGCCTACTTGTGATCCCTCTCTCTGTCAAATAAATAAATAAAATCTTAAAAAAAAAAGTTTAAAAAAGAGATAAAGATTTTGAAGAAAATGAAAAACATGATCAAATAGAAGAATAATCGGAGCTCCCAAAGAAGAAAAATAAAGCAAAAGAACAGAACTGAAGTTGAAACCTATCGTTCAAGAACATTTTCCTGAAATTAGAAAAAGAAAAAACTCGAAACTGTATGCCTCACATAGACAGTGAGACCACATTATATACCTGAGACTACAGAATGACACCCACAACACTGCAATAAAAGTACTGGACTTTAAAGGAGAGAGAAAAAAATCTCTGGCATCTAGTAAAATAGAACATATGACTTATTAAAGAAAATTAAGACTACCATCAGACTTTGACAGCAACACTTTCTGCCAGAAGAAAATGGAGATTTTAACAGATTTAAGATAGTCAAGGCAAGAAGGTATGAGCCATGGAGAAAGGGCACAGGAAGAGGATCGACCTTTAATCACAACACAAGGTATTGTTCCAATGAGCTCCTCCTGAGCAATCTACCAGAGAGCAAGTCTCAGACACCAACAGTGACTGAAGAGACATGACAATTTAAACTGGTTACTGTGACCTGAAGACTGAGACCAGGAGGGCAGAGAGGGAGAGAGTGGGCAGGTAAAGCCTGAATGTTCCAGCAGTGGAAACACAGTGCGACTAAACACAAGCTGGAGAGAACAGGGAGAGGATATGCAAACAAGGGTTAAAAGGTTTTCTGCAATCATGCTGGTGCTAGTTTTAGTATTGTTCACTGTGGCTGCTGTGTGTGAAAACAAATGAGTAATTACGGGATATTCTAATTCCATTATCCCCTGTGCCCTTTAGAGAGCCAGAATTCTCAGTATGGAAGGAAGGAAATACAAATGTAACAGAGAAGAGGTTAGGCAAAAGCTCTATGGTCTTGAATTTGAATTGGAAGCATCAATATATATACGTGTGTGTGTGTGTGTGTGTGTGTGTGTGTGTGTGTGTGTGTGTACCCTTGCTCTGTTCACTAGAAAGGCCGGAAACTGACCACCAGTTCAGGAGCAATAGGTACACTTACCACCCAGGCTTTAGTCTTAAGATATTTTTTCCACGAAAGAAAAACAACAACAACAACAACAACAACAACAACACCAGTGCTACTTGAAGAAATGTGTGATTCCAGGTTTGGGGTCAGGAAATGTGTAAAGCAAACCTGGAATATCTTGCAATATCAGATAAGAGGGGAGCTATCAAAAACTACTAGGACCATGTTTAAAGAAAAAGTACTCAGGCACTAAACTGAAGAAGTTGGGACAGTCTGAATTTCGTTAACAATAATAATTGCAAGAGATTCCAAACCATCAAATGTTTAAATCCACTGGGCCATGGGGCACCTGGGTGGCTCAGTCAGTTAGGCACCTGCCTTTGGTTCAGGTCCTCACCCCAGGGTCCTGGGATGGAGCCTACATTGGGGTCCCTGCTTGGCGGGGAGTCTGCTTCTCCCTTTCCCTCTGCCCCTCCCCCTGCTTGTGCTCTCACTCTCTCTCTCTCTCAAATAAATAAAATCTTTAAAAATAAATAATAAATAAACCCACTGGGCCATAATCTACATATACAAAAGAATTGTCACATTTTCAGAATGTTAGGGAATGAAGTCGTTATATTAAAAACTGGCAAAGGGAAAGAACCAAGTATTTATCTTTCCCATAGGAACTGTGTCACTGGGTAACAAAACAGTAAACGAGGGCACATGTCTCTTCACAAAAATATTCCAGCCAATAAATGAAAAATAAGAATAAAAAATTAGAACATCAATCACTATGTTGCAACTCCCAGTGAATAAACAGATACAGGCACGAAGCAGTACTAGCTACTAAGAATCATCAGAAGAGACACAACCAGCCCTGACATGTCTCCTAGGGTCTTGCCAAAGGGATTGAGCCGTGGTCTATCCCATCTTAGGATCCAGCTGCCAATCAGCAGGAAATACAGGAGACAGAGGAACATGGTGAACAGCACAACCCGCACTGTGGAAAACTATAGGTCTGGGTTCTTCAACAGACCAATTGTGATGAAATGAAAGGGGTTGAGGAAGAACATATGAAAGAGAATTAAAAACCATACCAGTTTTTAAAAAATGGCCAATACTAAATTAGAGCACCTAGGAATAAACATTTGGGTATTAAAACTATTTTTTTTTTTTTAAATAGGAAGGCTAGGATGGTGGTTACTTTTCTTCTTTAAGGATTTTATTTATTTATTTGACAGAGAGAGAGAGATCACAAGTAGGCAGAGAGGCAGGCAGAGAGAGAGGAGGCAGGCTCCCTCCTGAGCAGAGAGCCCGATGTGCGCCTCGATCCCAGGACCTTGAGATCATGACCTGAGCTGAAGGCAGAGGCTTTAACCTACTGAGCCACCCAGGCGCCCGATGGTGGTTACTTTTGGCAAGAGGGACAGGGTTTTCATGGAAGGGGGTTTCTGTGATGGGTGGTAGGGCCTTATTTCTTATCCTGGGCAGTGCTGGTCTTACAACAACAGGCTAAGCTGCTCATGTGATTAAGGCAGTTTTCTTGATCTACTTGACGAGTTACTTTATAATAAAAATATTTTTAAATGATATCTAGCCAGTGGGGAGTATTGTAAAGACTGAATATCAACATTTCTTTATAAACTGTCATCATGATGAGAATTCTCACCATCGTTTTCATTAAAATATATACGCTGTCTTCACTGTGAAAAAGAAAACTTCCTCTCTACACCACTGTTTCTTCACAGGATAGGATGTAGAGAAAGTTCAGCTATAAATTAAAAGAGTTATTTTTATATATTTTAAAATGAACATTATTAATGGAGGAAGATATGCATGAGTGGGAACAGGAGGTATATGGGAAATCTCTGTACCTTCCACTCAATTTTTCTGCGAACACAGATCTAAAATATAAAGTTTATTTTTAAAAGAAGCCTACCTAATATTAAGTTCCTTCTCTATGCCAGGCCCCATGCTATATTATTTCATTTGATCTTCACTGCAATCCTATGGGGCAGATTACACTCATTCTCTCTCTCTTACAGAGGAGGAAACCGAAGCACAGAGGGCTGAATTAACTTGCTCAAAATTACTTAAGCGGAAAAGCGGAAGTCAGGTCCTGCTGACTCCTGTGGGTGTGCTCCACATTTGATCCATTTCTCAATGCCCAATACTTATGGGACCAAACTGCCTTACTGGATATTAAAGATCAGGAAACAGAAATAAAGACTATCTAAGCTACTACCTATGACATCACTTTCTGGAAGCAGAGACAAAAGAGGCAGCAGTCACAGGGACCCTTCTCTAGGACAGACTGGGCCTTTCAGTGCTAGGGCCTCAGTCCAAGCTGGCAAGATGCTTTCTACATCAAGATTAAATGTGTTTGGGAAACCAGAGAGATGAAGGAGACAGCTACATGCTGCTGACAGCAGGGAATACAGCAAAAATGTCTTCTGTACCCTAGGAATACAATGTCACCACCCCGACACGCTGAACTGTCAACTCCAGGATAAGGAACAAAATGTCCGAGTTCATGTTGCTTAACTAGCTGCTGGAAACCATCACCAAAGAGGACCAGAAGCAGAAGCAGAGTGGGACCCATGGAAAAAACATGAATTCTCCAGGCAGGCAGACCTGGCCTCCAGTCCAGCTCCATCCTTAGCAGCACCTACCTCATCTCTACCCCCTTCCTCAGCTTTCTTTTTAATGCAGACTTATCACCACCTGACACATCACATACCAACTTTCATCTCTGTCTCCTGTGTCTGCCAGCAACAGAAGGGATTCAAGGGCTGGGACTTTATTTTGTTCACTGCTGTGTTCTCCAAGCATCTAGAACCGTGTTAGGCGAAGTAGGTCTTGGGAAACGGTTGTTCCAAATGGCTGATTTAAATTATTTCAAGTCTTTCTGCTTTCAGTTCCTCGACCTACCGACATGCAAAATACCATGCACCTTTAACCAAGAAAATAAAAACGAAGGGCAAGAAGTACGTGTTCAACAGATGGGATTCACCCCCCCTCTTTTTTTTTTTTTGCCTAACACTCATCAAACGAGGATAAAACTTGTGAACTCAGGATAAAAGACCCCCTTCAAAGGATAATGACCTTTTAAGCTGACAACTGACTTGCTCAGGACACCCTCAAAACCTACAGACCATTTTTAATGTTGTGAAGAGGAGACTAAAAATGCATCACAGTGGGAATATGGGCAAAGAAAGTCTCCAGCAAATGGCTTAGGAATAATGCCAGTGAGCTGTGACTGACGAGAACGGGGTGAGTGGAGGCCTGCCAGGTCACATCACTAACAGGGACCAGCAAACCAAACATAAATAATCTCCCGTTAAGGCTTTCCAAAAATCCTGCCATGCCAGCATGGAATGTGGCTGCCGGTGAACTGGGTATTCACTGGGTGGTGGGCGGGGGGGAAGCTGCGTCCTCAGTTTGTTGTGGAGGGCAGGGAGGATGTGTGGACAACAAGTATTTTGTACCTGCCATCTCATTTAATTCTTAAAATAATTTGATGAGGCTAGCATTTTTCTCCCCATAAAATAAGAAAGCACCATGGTTCAAGGAGGAAGTAATTCCCAAGGTTTAAGATCTCTTAAGTGGCAGCTCTCCTGGAATCTCAATGGTCTTTACTCTATACAGAACTGGTAGCACACACACGCAGAGCAGCTCTGCAACACTTGAACGTTCCATTGCCCATTTTACAAGCTTTCTCCCACCCCAGCGTCCCGAGGAAGGAAATACGTTAAGAAATTAGGCATCTACTAGATAATGATTGCTAGCTAACACAACTTCAGCCAATTCACTGAAGTTCAGAGTGGTTGACCAATACACACGGGCGCAAACTCTCCTATCGGCTCCACGTTAAGTTCAAAAAGTTGAAAATACCTTGTTCTTGGTTCATTATAAAACAGGAACCAGCCACAAATACATCAGGGAGGCCCTGTAAAGGTATCAATTAAGCAGAAATTCTTTTTCCTATTTCACAATCAAGCAACTAAGGTTCAGAAAGGTATAGTAACTTGCCTAGAGCCACAGTTGAGAAGAGGCAGAGTCTAGGTCAGCACCGTATCTACGTAGAAATCAGGGGGCTTTTTTTTAGGGGGGAGGGGGCTTTTAATTTCATCATATTGTTTATCATTTGCCTGGGGTATGGGGCGGTGCATCATTAAGTAGCTTAATATCTGGGATCTGACCTTAGACCCACCCTCTACTCTTCTGTTCTGTGTGGAAGGAGGTTGATTTCCCTGGGCTCCTGGGTCAGCTGGCCTCCTGGCTGGTGGGGCCCATGTGTGGGAGGGACTGGTGAGGGGTGAGGACGACAACGACAGAGGAGAAGCTGAGGTTTTCTCCTCTTTCTCTGCCTGGGTGACTTGTCCAGCAGTGGTTCACCTTCTGACTCAGACACCCACCGCACAGACCCAGTGGATCCAGCTTTAATCACGTGACCGTGGCCCTGACCTTGGCCTCAGGTGCACCAACCATGGCTCTCGCTAATCTCTGGTTTACCTCTCTGCCGCCTTTTGAGTCACAGGTTCTCTCTCAGTTGGATGACCATTTCCTTGAATTATTTTCCCTCTGATACACATCTGAAGGGGGTTTTGTTGTCCTGGTTGGATCCTGACTGAGACGCTGATCAAACTGCTGGACCGAGGGAACCAGCTTACAGCTCGTGATCCTGAACTGAGAGTTGACGGACGGCTGGGCTCTGTGTCTCAAGACCACATCTTGGCCACAAACCTCTGTCTGGCCAGACAAGAAAGCTTTTGGAAAAGGCACACGTCTTTTTTCTTTCTGAGGTTCACAGCAATGAGATGGGGGGTAAAATGACCACGGTTGGTATCTTCATTGCATGGTCTTAGAGTGAAAAAAATCCATCATTAATCATTAGCTACAGAAGTGTTTCCCCAACTGTGGTGAGTAGTAGTAGATGCATGGAATGTTAATAGGTATTTTGTAGAAGAAAAGGTTTTTGAAAAATGTCGGGTTAAAAAAAATAGAAAAAAGAAAGAAAGAAAAATGTCGGGTTTAACAAAGTTAACTGGATTTCTTTACAGTCAGGCTTTAGTAATGTGCATAGTAAATATGTTAAGAAAAAAAAAAAAAAACAAAAACAGGTTAGAGTATGCAGTGTGTGATAAGCCCAAATCTTATTTGATCAGAAAACACAACATCTTGTGGATCTAATATTTCCAGGAACACTGTTCTAGAAACACTGGTTTATGGAGCTTTTGTGGCCATCTGGGGCTTTCTGGACTGGAGCTGGCCCCTTCCCACTTTACCCTTGGTTACTCTCCCGTCCATGCTCCAGCCAGGCGACCATCCCCCAGACCCAACCACGCCATGTAGTTTCGATGCCCCTTGCCTTTGTGCGAGCTTCTCTATGTCCCTGCTACCTGTATGGTGCCATCCATGTGCATCTGTCTCTGGGAAACCTCCCCTTGGCACCCAGGCTGAGCAACTCATCCTGCATTTGGATGTCTACTACCTCGTACAATAAACTACCACAGCAGTTACCATACCTCAGGGCAATTCTGTCTCTGTCCTGCTCTGTCTTTAAGTGCAGTGATCAAGTCTTACTTGTCAGTGTGGGCGAGCCAGTGCCCAGGGCTGGGTGGTTACCATGGTTACTAGTCAGGTTGGGGGGGAAGGGGAGACATGACAAATACCCCAAGATTTTATATTTCTTTTTTTTAACACAAATAATCTCTATGCCCAATGTGGGACTCAAACTCATGCACCTGAGATCAAGAGTCACATACTCTACTGACTGAGCCAGCCAGGTGCCCCAAGTAAACCCCAAGATTTTAAATACTTAACATCATTTTCTGCTAGCAAGGCTTGATTATAATTGACTTACATTTCATGTTAAATCAAAGTTCCGTTGTTATGATAAGCCCTAATAAGTTAACCTTACATGAATTCAGCTATTTTTATTTTGATGAACATAACTGATTTAAAAAAAAAAAAAATCCTCAAATCAATTGACAAAAACAATCAAGAAAGTTGAACACCCAGATTAACACTGCCATGACAAAACTCGCCACTAGGTGTCAGCCCAGGAAAAGAGGAGGGAGGGCCGCCCTTGAAAGTGTTTTACTTTTTCTCCTCCAATTATCACCATAAATATCAAATATTTAAACAACAAAATATTAGGCAATTAAAATTATCTATTAAAGGAATGTTTTTTAAAGGATATCTAAAATTTTGACATTTCCCCTTTGCAAAATAGTTTGTAAATGGTGTTAGTTTAACCTGTATTTTTCAGGAAACATTTGCACAGATTGGAGACACTGACTCCTAAGAGGAAACCGGCTCAGTCTGCTTCTGATATGCCCTCAAATTGTATGTAACATGGACCATATGGTAATCACCATTGTGGCAAGCGGTCACAGGAAAGAGCGTGCTTGCTAGATTCAGGCAGATGGAGGGTCCGAGTCCTGACTCTGCCACTTCTTTAAAAAGTGACATAACCTTTCTTAGCCTTGGTTTCTCATCAGTAAAATGGGGATACACTACTCTCTCCACATGAGGACTGTAAAAATCAAGTAACAGACTATATGTGAAGAGTCTAGCATATAATAAATGCTTCATGTTAATTTCTTTACCTTAAGACTTCAAGTCTTAATGATTTATTTAACAAAAACTATGTTCAGCTCCTGAACGAAGGACGTTGTTGGTAAGAATTGCTATCATTTCATTCACTGCACAGATAATTATTGAGTGCCTTCTACATTGCAGACTCTGTGCCAGAGGTCCATGAGTCGTCATGACACTGCACCACCTTCCAGAGTGGGTTTCCATTTCTTTGTGAAAGGGGAGCACGAGACTGAATGTAAGGTAGCTGTGTGTTTCTCAGAGTGTATCCACACCCCACAGAAAATCAGTGTGGACTCATGTCTGGGAGGGTGGGTAGAGGGAAAGGAATCTATAATTTTATCCTCTAATCACCACAAATGCCATAATGTCCTCCACAGAACCACCCCACCATCACTCCGTCTTGGGTTACTGAGCTGCTACTATGTATGTGCTGGAGGTAGAAGAAAGAATATCACACAATCTTGTTTTTAAGCTCACGGTCTAGCTAGTACATGGAGTCATGGATCACTGTTGTAGGCTCGAAATTGTCAAATGTTAATCACTGCTTGAAAGTGGATCAGAAAGGTCTCTTTCAGATTCTCCATGAAAAAGCAAAAGACCCTAAAATGAGATCACTTGACTTGAAACTTCAACCATTTCTCTTTGCGACTGTCCACAAAGATACAATATTTAAAAGTGACTTTCCTCCTTTGCCTCTTATATGTTCCTAACTAGACCTGAGTATTTACTGCACGTGATGATCTCATAAAGGGTGATCTTCCCTAGACCCTAACTGCCTCTGGTTAGCTACCGCGTAGCTGCTGGATTGTGTCTTTGTTTTACATTTATACATCGACAGTAGGGTGTTTGTGTCTGATTCTTCTTCTCACACTCTAATGGAGTTGTGTGTGTGTGTTTTAAACTAAGTGTCTGTATTGCACAACACTGAAATATGGCCACCAGCCTTTCCAATGCACAGTAAGTGAGAACTGTGGTAGCATTCATTCATTGGTTCATCTACACATTCAATAAATACTTAATGAACACCTACTAAATATCAGATTATGTGAGGAACACCAAGGAATACAAAATGTGGTTCCATCCTACAGGAACAAAGTAAGACAGGAGATCAGATTATAAAGTACAGAAATCGCCCCCTGGATAGTCTACCATACCACTAGCTGTGGTTTATTTTTCAAGTATTTTATAACAGGAATTTCATTTCAGTCCTATTCAGTGATGCTCTTTGAACTCATTCAGGTAAGCCTGATTATTATGTTTAAGTGGATTTCCTGCCAGTTCTCATCTTCTCTCACTTAAGGACCTACTTTTTACTTGGGCAGTCTACTTCTAGAACAATGGTTCTCAGTTCAGCAAGCATCTGTGTGGCGGCTCCAAGATGCCAGGACTCTCAAACTATGCTTATGAGCAACATCAGTGTCCCACCCTGGGAGGCAGACTATACAGGTTTGGGGTCAGTATCGAATGATGGTCATCTTCTCCCAAGTGGCACAAAATGCTTTGATGAAATAGAACAAAAGATTCTTAATTATATTTTCTCTCTCTTGTGCATTAAAAAATAACTCCAGGGGCGCCTGGGTGGCTCAGTTGGTTAAGCGACTGCCTTCAGCTCAGGTCATGATCCTGGAGACCCAGGATCGAGCCCCACATCGGGCTCTCTACTCAGCGAGAAGTCTGCTTCTCCCTCTCTCACGCCCCCTGCTTGTGTTCCCTCTCTCGCTGCTGTGTTTCTCTCTTTCAAATAAATAAATAAAATCTTAAAAAAAAATGACTCCAATGCATTTCTTAATTTTAAACCCTTGGCACCTACCATGTCATACTTGCCTGTAAGCGCTGGTGAACAATAACATGAATGAATGAATGTTTCCTTCAATATTTATTTGATATTACGTGTTTTCCTACAAATCCTTTATATATCATTTGAAATAAAAGCCAAACCTCCAGTTACTTCATGAGATAGGAATAAACAGGCCAAAATCTCATTTGTGTTGTGAATGGTTTCCGATACTCAGACACCTGAACAGGAGTATTTGGCCACCGTTGTTCCAGAACATGGCAGTCTCATTCTCCACTTCCTCTTACTTTCTTGACCTAAGAACAGTTACTATCAGTTAGTTAACATCTACCTTCAGCAAAAACACTGTGCTGGTGTTTCACGTACATTACTGCTATTTTTATCAGCAGTCCTATAAAGTAGGTATTATGTGCATTTTACAGAGGAGAAAACTGAGGCTCAGAGAAGTTAAGTGACTTCCAGTGACTCTTTCCATCGCACGCTGCCTCATTGGCTATTGAGAGCCGCAGAGCTATAGCTGTGGTACCTCCTCTTATCCCTGCTTCATCTGCAGGGTTATGACCTTCACTTAGGATGTACCCTAAAAGGAGAAAAACTGGCAACCAGTAAATTATGAGCCCCTTCTCTAGTCCACTATAGACTCCTGCTGTCAATGCATCTGTTTAGCTCAGGATTGTAGGTTTTGGTTATAATTCCCTATCTGCTAGCCTAAAATAAACTGAAAAAATTAGAAAATCTCTCACCAACCTTCCCTACAGAATATTCATGGGGGACACAGCCACTCTTCGCAAACGCACCACTGTGGGCTTAAAGACAGCACGGGCTCCGTGCGGAAAACAATTTAGTGGTTCCTCAAAAATAAGATGACCATATGACCCAGTAATTCCATTCCTAGGTGTGTACCCCAAAAGGACTGAAAACAGGGACTCCAACAGATGTGTGCATAGGGAAGTTCATAGCAGTATCCACCAGAGCCGAAACGTGGGAGCCACCCAAATGTCCATCCACAGAAGACTGGATACTCAGCCTTAACCAGGGATGAAGTCCTGACACCGGCTACATAGTGTGGGTGAGCCCTACACATGTTATGCTCGGTGAGATGAGCCACACGCAGGACAAATAATAATTTCACTTACACAAAATACCTAGAATAGGTTACCCACGACTGGTAGGATCGGGGAGCGGGGAATTATTGCTTAAGGGGCTCAGAGTTTCTGTTTGGGGTAACGAAAATTTTGAAAACACAGTGATGGTGGTCGTATGGTATTGTGACTGCAATTACCCTGAATTGTATACTGAGCGATGGTTAAAATGGAAAATTTATCTTATATGTGTTTTGTCATCAAAAAAAAAAAAGAGGGGGAAGAAGAGAAAAAAAGCATGGGCTCTGAAGACAGATGTGGGTTCGAGTTCCAGCCCTATGCTCCCAAGCAGTGCCGAGCACCTCGGAGCCAGCAGAGAGGCGCAGACCCGAGCCTCTTCCGGGCTTTCTCCGCCCCTCTGCTTCCCTCACCTCCTATGTCTCGTCTTCCTCTACACACTGTTTTCAGTTCCTGAACCCCTTCTTTTAGCACAAGATGGAGGCACAAATTAGTGACATCCTTTCCATAGGTTCTGGGCTTGCCTGTGTGGAGAGCAGGGAGTGCTCGCCATGAAGGGCTCTTCGTGCTTTCCATTTTGAGCTGCGGTTAGACCAGTCAATGCAAAAACCTGCTCCTTACCACGCTGTGACAAGCTGGCACCCCGAGTCAGGCTCCTGCGTGCTGCCGACTTGTCCTTCTATTCAGAAGCCTTCGAAATACAGCGTTTCAGAGCTTGATTCACAAAGATGTTTGGTGAGGTATTAATTACAATATTAAAAGACTGGAAACGATCTAAAGGTCCAATGTGAGTAGTTAACAGAAATTATGATGGAATGTTCGGCAGCTAGACAAAAAACACGTCTGATGTAACATTAAATGGAGGAGAAACAAACTTTTAACTTAGATTTGATAGCAGCCATGGAAACACTTTACAACATGAAAAATTATTGAAGAGAGTATACAAAAGGTAGTTAAGGTAGTTATGTGAGTTCAGTGGGACTATCGTGATGTTTCAATGTTTCTAGTTTCTAAGTATTCCTCTGTTTTCTGTTACACTAAAAACACATATAGATATAGTTGTGTCTTTTGAAGCCATGAGATCAATGGCGTTACTCAACCAGGAAACAGACATACATGGTGTTTTTCCCGACCTGTTCCAACACAGCCTCGTCCGTTCATGCTTGAAAGCCAGGCTATCAATTTGCTTTTATCTTAACTTCTCTGTCTTTAAGGGGTTTTTTAGGTGGATAAATATGACTCAGCAGAATCATGTGCAAAACCAGGGGCTGTAAGGTGGATGATACCAGCGTGCCACGGCTGAATCTGGAAGCTGGCCCCCCTGGGACAGACTAAGCAAGCAGGACTACGGAGCCGGATGCTGCCTGCGTGGCCTCCTTCGGAGCACACAATAGTGACCGCCTGCTTGCTCACTGTCCCCCCCAGCACTGGCTCCCCGAGGGCAGGGGCTGTGCTCCCCTCATCCTGGGGAGGCCCAGCTGGCAGGCTGGGCCAGAGAGAGCCGCACTGGCCTGCTGACTCAACAATGGTCACGGTACCCCATCTATACTGGCCTTTCCATGGATCCTGGCACGGAACAGGGTGAGTCTGAAAGCACGGATCTCCGTCAGTTTTGCTCTTTAATTTCACATTTTACCAAGACCTGCAGTGGGCCAGAGGTGGGAACAAGTAATGACTCCATGTATGAGCTTATGAGAAACTATGAACGGGAAAAGGCAGGAAATTAAAGCACACAATTCTATTTTCGAAAGTTCTCTAAAACTTAGGCCACTGTTCTGTTTTCCAAAGAGAGGATGGCAGGTTAGTCTTATTCAGACTTCACGATGATATAATTTTAAACAAAGGAGTGCGGGGAGAATTAAGAGTCTTTGAAAAATCGATTTGTTCTCCCTGAGAGGCAGAAAGGGGAACATTCGAGGCAAATTCAGGAACCACACTGCTATACATATCCTCCAAAAGTTGCCATCTTCCACCAAGCACAGAAAGGATCCTCAGCCTAGCAATTAAAATCACTTGTCTTTTATCCCCTTCTTGCCAAAAAGGACCCCAGCCCTAACTAGTTAATCCCTAACACACACCGCTACTCCCAGAGTTGCCTGGCAACTGCTAGGAGGCGTGTCAGAGAGCAAGAGAGGCCTAAATAAATGAGCTGGAGCCGGGGCTGCTGCTTGACATGGATAAAGGGGGTTTTTCCGAATGGGGCTGCCTGGCTGCTTGTGGCTCCGTCATTTAAGTGGAGAAGAACAAGTTGGCGTGGCCGATATTGTTCAATATCTTGGGCTCTGCACCTCATATTCTCTGGGTGATTGAAAACTGGGTCACAGGCCCTTGTGATTTGCAGACACTCTCCCCTCTGCCAGGTAGCGCCAACCTCCAAAGCCTCAAGACAAGGCAGGATGCGATGTGTTTGCGTTGAACACGCTGAATACAACCCCAGCCCCATGCACTTCTCTGTTCCTTACTTTCTCTCACCCTATCCTTCCACCTGCTATGCCAAAATTTACTCACTGATGCTTAGACCCTGCCAGGACCCGGGTCCAGCGCTGGAAATGTGGAGAGAGTTGTTAATGTGGAGCCTGAGGAAATCAGAACAAAGACAGGCAAGAGGGTGTGGTGGAAGGAACCTGAGTTTTGGAGTCAGGCTGACCCGAGCCTGCCTCCTGGCTCTCCCCCTCACCAGGAAGTCACCAGTCATAGGAGATGGCTGAGATAACAGAAGTGGAGCCACTTGGGAGATGAATGGAGCTTCATCTAGCCTTGTGGGGGGACGCTGAGCAGGTATCCCACTCTCTGGCCCTTGGGAGAAGTGATTCACCTGGGCTCTGGAGAGGCACTGCCAGCCAGGCAATGCAGGCCCTCCTCTGCGGGGTCGGAGACCAGGCTCTGGCATGTGGCTGGCCTCAGCAGGGGGCTGCCTCCCCCTTCCCTTCTGGGCAGGGGAAAGAAAACGAAGCTCACGATTCCCCAGCCAGCTGCATTTTGAAATTTTTCCAGTCGGACAGGGACAAAAAAAAAAGGCCAAAGAGTTAAAGGTCTCCAGTGAGCCGTGGGCCACGGAGGCGGAGGAGCGGCGCATCCCGGCCCCTCCAGCTGGGGCTCGGCCCCCTCCCAGAGCACGGCGGGGCTCCGAGGGGCGCAGCAGGAGCCGGCCGCCAAGCACAGGAGAAAGGAGCACTGCCTAGTCTGTCATGCCTCATGTTTTAAAAAATCCAAACTCGGTGACTCCACAGTGACCTGAGTCCCGTGACAGCACCTGCTGGCCCGGGGTGGGAAGCCACCACACAGCAGCAGCATGGCGAACGCTGTGGGCACACGACAAAGCAGCTGGAGTGGAGGAGCCACGGGCGCTCTCGGGGTCCGCTGTGCTCTCTGCACCCCTCCACCTTGCAGGCTCCCTCTGCCATCAGCCACGGAACATTCTCCACAGGCAAGGCTGCTGCTTGGGTCTGCCTCAGAGGCGCTCCCCTCCAGCCTGCCACCTGCTCTGGCCACCAGTCTTCTCCCTCCTCACCTTGCAGAGCAAGGGCTTCCGCGTACTTGGATGCTCTGACCTGGTAAATCCACGCTAGGGACTCCCCCCGAGGAAATAATTCAGACGGTGCATGAAGATTTCTATAAAGATGTTCATCACAGTGTGATTTAAAATGGTGAGAGGTTACCGACAATCCAAAGAATCAGCACTGGGATAATGTGGGGGGCCTCAGCACTGACCGCAGATTGTGAGAACCTGAGAGAAATCTCAGACACTCGCCGTTCTAAGAGCCCCACAGGTGAGGCTGATCCATACCAGGGCTGAGAACCACTGGGGTCACCTGATGGGGTATGTGCCGCTGTCATAAGTGATGTCTGAGGAGAGTTTTTACATAAGGTGAAAAAATGCTTACAACATACTAAAAGGCAAAACCAAATAACCGGGAAGTGGAATTTTTTGCCAGGAATAGCTCAACTGTCTTTAAGTAAAAACCAAAACCAAACCGAAATGAAACAAAAACAACCCCAAAACCCTGAAGCCTAGGTAGAAACATGCTAACATGCTGTCTTGACTCCAGATGGTAGGATTCTGGGTATTTTCTCATTTCTAGTCCTCTGTTACTTTAAACTTTTTTTTCCCTTACCAAGACCAGGTGCTATTTTTATAACCAGAGAAACAACTACAAGGCAAGTGTGGTCCTGGGGAAGGCACCCTAACCTCTCAGCACCGTGCTTCCTGCCACCCAAAACGAGCTCACCCGAGGTACCATTCCCCACGCCACCCCTGTGTGGCCAGTGCCCACCAACCATCATCCCTTCTTGGGCTCACATGTGCTTTGCAGTCAATTATTTTAATTAATTTCCCAAACAATCTTGCATAGGAAGTGTTGTTAGTGCATCTCTTAAATAAGGAAAAATTCCTACGATTAAATCTATGGCTTAAAACCCACCAAGATAACATGGTGGCGATGCCTGGCCAGAAAACTGCAGGCCCTCTGGCTTCCCTCCTGGCCTTCCAGGAAAAAAAAAAAGCTATTTGGGAGCAGATGAATGGGACTGAAAGCATGACAAATCTGCCATATTTCACTGATTCTAAGACGCAGATTTCTTCACACTACAACATCTCTGAAATCTGGATGTGTCTTACAACTGATGGCATCCAACTGTGATTGACAGTACCCTTCCCTGTTTCGTAATGGTACCTAGAGTAATAGTACATCTTATGACTGAATGGCCACTTAGACTCAGTGAAATGTAGCTTGTTTACAACCAAACCCATCATCCTATCCTCAGAATGCTACTTTTAATGACTACATAATATTCTAGCATATGGACATATTTGAATTTCTTTAAACCAGTTGCCTGTTATGGACACTTAGGTCTGTTTCATGTTTTTACCATTATTGATACTGCTATTGGGAACACCTTTGCATTAAGTTTTTCACTTTTTCTACTTACAGGCATCATCACTTTCTCCTGGGTCCAAATCCTGGGAGACATTTTGATATCTCTTGCCCCTTGTCTCCCATACTTCCTATCTTTGCAGATTCATCTAGTCATCTCTTCTTCATGGTACCTCCTCCTGGTGTCACCACCACAGGGCTCTCTTCTGAGTCTCTTGGACAGTCCCTTGGTTTCTGGCCCCCTCTCAAAACCTACCTAAACCTGTGACTCCAGATAAAGTGGCCATGAGGGGTGCTGCCTCCAAGCCTCTGCTCACTCAGTTAACTCCACACCCACCACACGACGGGATGCTCTGTCTTTCTTTTTCCAAACCTAAGCCATCAGACCTAGATCAAGTTTCACCTTCCCTATGAAACGTTTTATGGCTCATTTGATGCTTATAACCATCTGGAGATGTAGAATGATAGGTATTCTTAGCCTCATTTCACAGGTGAAGAAACTGAAGTTTAAAGAGATTAAGTACCTCGTTCAAGGTCATACAGCTTGGAAGGGCAGAGCCTGGCTTTGAACTCCAGGGCTTCCATCCTTACACCTGGTGACTTTTAGAGCCAAGTGCAAGTACAACCATAAACTTCTTCTAAGGAGCAACTTGTGATATCCAGCAATCCCCACCAAGACTCAACAGTCTCTGGATTCTAGACACATATACAACAATAAGGAGATCATTTTAAGAGTGGAAATACCGCATGTCTGTCAGTTCCCAGCAATGCAAGGGAAAGACTGGGCCAGTTATCTCATTCTTTTAGAGATGGAAAGACAACAGTCTTTTTCTTGAATTATACTAGCTCTCAAATTAGCACTAGACCTGACTGGTCTGGCTGGGCCCAAGGTCAGGACAAAGAATCGGGGCTGCCTCACTTGGAGACAAGCAAGACATGGGGAACTTGCTTTAATAAGGGCTTTAGAGGACCTCAGGGAAGAAGCTGTAAGGAAGCAAAAAGAGAGTACATCCCTTATGTTATGTGACCACGACACTGCCTGAAGTTGAGGCAGCTTAGAAAGTCAGGCCTAAGTGCTGGACGGGAGACAAGAAACAAGGAACGGTGACATTAAGGCTGCTGCTTCATGAGCCCCCACTTGGCAGGGAGTATGCCTTGGGTGAAGGGAAAACAAGGTGTTTACCATTACTCTGGGTCTCACTTAGACACATGACAGAGTCACATTAGTAAAAAAAAAAAATATTCTTAACAATGTGCAACTGTGGCTTATGGGAAAGCAAAATCAAGATTCACCATCAGAGTTTGCACATGAAATGCACTGCCTGACATATAACTCACCTCTTGTCATTTTATATAATAAAATGCTGTGGGTTAAAACCAATACGGAAACAAACAGCCGGCCTGCAGGCAGTGCGACCTATGCCGGCTCCGTATACCCACTCCGACCAGGCTGGTTGTGGCTGCCATCCCCGCTGGCTCAGGATGAAGGGAGCTCTGTGCTCTTGAGAGAATAGGGCTGTCGGCAAGGCCACTGTCCAGCGTTCCCTCCTATGCACGGTGGCTCAGGCCCACGCCCGGTTCTCCATTCTCCATGACCAGGAGGCCAGGAGTAGGCAGAGTAGATGGTTATCAGAAGGAAGCTTCCCACTGAGGCTGGGAGAGTACTTTGTTTGGTTTTAGGGTTGTCCCTAAATATCTTCACAGTAACTTCCCACCTCATAGGGCAGGCAGGGGGATGGATGAGGCTACTGAGGCTCAGGAAAGCTGAAGGGCCACGGAGGGGGATAACGTTAGTCCCTAGTTCACAGCACGCTGTGTAGTCAATACGCCTAGAGCACCTTGGGAGCACCTGGGAAGTGAATCCCCAGGTCACATTGCTTTCTCACATGTGGAGTAGAGGGTCCTTTATAGGAAAAGGGCCTTGAGACACAGAGGGAAAGCATCAGCTTTGGGACTATTCAGCTCCTCCGCTGCTTAGCAAGGCATGTCTCTTCTGAGCCTCAATTTCCCCATTTGTCAAGTGGACAGGATCCTCAGAGAGCAGGTGTGTGAGAGGTCTGGGCGCTGTCTTAATACGCAGCTGGTGCTACCGTCCAGGGAGGGGACAGACAGGTTTTAACGCTCATAGGAACAGTGACTGCTTCATACACAGCGGCATGGCTTCCTTATGCTAAGAGGAAGGGCAAGGGGAGGGCCACCCCCGGCCCCTCACAACACGGACGCACAACCCCTTCTGGGTGAATTCAACTGCCAGACTAAGAGCTGATTTCCGGTGACCCTGAAGGTACATTTCTCAGCCCTGATGTAGATTTGTAAATGCCAAGAAACTACTCACCGGCTCAATTTTCAGTGCATTTCGGTAGCTGCCGAAGAAAGCTGCCTGGGCCTTGAGGAAGGCCCTGGCCACACCATCGCCAGTAGTTG
Organism: Spilogale gracilis; assembly: GCA_004023965.1. Lineage (NCBI taxonomy): Eukaryota > Metazoa > Chordata > Mammalia > Carnivora > Mephitidae > Spilogale > Spilogale gracilis. The sequence continues at coordinate 105,870 of PITA01004124.1, read as the reverse complement.
TGGACACCTTCTTCAGCCGGTTCTTCAGGGACGAGATCTGATGACAGAGAGAAAGGAGATGCGGGTTGAGGGCAGGGTGGGTGGACAGCTGGCTAAGCCCGATACATATGGAGCTCTAGAAATTCCCTAGGAGGGGGATGGAATGTAGAGCTCAGCTGCTGGAGAACAAAACTGCATTTGGTATTAGTGCAGATTTCTGAAAATGAACCAAGCTCATCGAGTAAGAGCAAAAACAAAGCCACTTTCTAAGTAGTTTCACTGTGCCAGATATGCCCGTTCATGTACATTTTCTAACTTCATTCTTTCCAGTCTCGCAAGGAAGGGATCAGCATTCCTGTCTTACAAGGTTAGATAGTCTCAGGGATGTTAGATTACATGCCTAGGAACAAACCCAAGAAGGGGCTAATTGGAATATGAATTGAAAATCTTACAATCTGAGCCCAAATAAAACAAATTGTTTTAGTTCCAATTCTACTCCTCTTCAAATTACTTACAAATATTAGAAATGAATGGCTTATTTATAACATATACACCTCACCCCTCATACTCTACATATATGTTAAATATATAAACACATGTGATATATATTTATTGAATACATTATGAATTATGTTTATTAAATATAAATAGGTGAATAATATAGATATTCTTAGATCCTTCATATTCTAAAAGAATCATGGCAGCCTCACAGATACATACTCAAGAGATTTAGAAAAAACGCAAGAAAACCATGGCACTGGGAAAGAAGTCAGAAATATTTAGTATATAAATGTAAGCTGTAAGGCCTTACTTACGTGGTGGCTTGAATTTGACTTAAGAGCCTCCTAGTAGTCAAAGCAAAAAGAGAAACTCAAGTTGTGAGATTCTTTGGGTCCATGTAGTACAAACAAACCACTTGTACAAATGAAAACACATTTTACTAGAAGTGAGAACTCGGAGAGATTTCTCTTGTGAATCCTCAGCATAGGAGATCCTCACGCGTGACATGATGGCTCTTGCCCTCCACATCACAGACAACATCCATCTTCCTGGTCTCTTTCTAACATGCTTTTCATTCACCTCAGGATGCCGCACTGCACAACTTCCAGGCACACCGTTCATGCTGTCTTTGTTCCACGTGAAAAATACCCCTGGAACTTGGGAATGCGGTAGCCTTGAGTCAACAGTGAGCAAAACCAGACCTGGGCCCTGCCCCCGTGAAGCTTACATTCCAGTGAGGAAAATACCAAACCCATGTGGCACCGCTACTGGGATGAGTCTATACTAGAGCTCAATGAGGAAGTCAACAAGGCTTCCTGGAGGGAATCAGGCTTGAACGGAAATCTGGAGGATGAGCTGAAGTAGAACCTGCCAAGAGGGGAAGGAACAGTGTCCCAGGCATGGGGCAAAGAAGCCTGTGGTGACAAGGAGTTTGGAGAATAGAAAGGACTGTGGCTCCTGGGTAGAGAATGATGGAGAACAGGGCCTGAAATGAGACTAGAGGAGAAGGCAGGGGTCAGAAATGCTGTGAGTACAGTAGTAGTTTTCTTCCTTTGCCTTGAGGGAAATGTCAACCTAATGACTGTTTTCAAGCATGCAGGTGACATATCAAGAGAATATTTCAGGAATCTGCACGGGCTTTGATATAAGATTACCAGATGACCTGACATTATTTAAGGGCAAAAATAGAAAAATTAGATTTAGGTGGTCCATGAATCACCTACAAACTTTTAATATGAATGAGTGATGATCATTTCTCTGGGCAGAGGCTCCACAGTTTTCCACAGATCCCTAAAGGTACCCATGGACCTGAAAATATTAAGGATCACTGGTGTGGGATAGCTTACACAGACTTTAAAAATGCTCTTTGGGGGCACCTGGGTGGCTCAGCTGGTCATGGGTCATGAGATTGAGCCCCATGTCACGCTCTGCTTAAAGATCTCTCTCTCTCTGCAACTCCCCCTCCCCACTCGCACATGCTCTCTCAAATTAATAAATCTTAAAAAAAAACAAAAAACGCTGCATGGACATTATTTCTTATTAACAAGCTTCTGATAAGGGATTTTTATTTTAAAAATTTTATTTATTTGAGAGAGAGAGCACGAGCAGAGAGGAGGGGCAGAGGGAGAGGAAGCAGCAGACTCCCCGCTGAGCAGGGAGCTGGATGTGGGGCTTGATCCCAGGACCCGGGGATCAGAACCTGAGCCAAAGGTAGACAGATGCTGAACTGACTGAGTCATCCGGGCACCCCAGGGATTTTTAAATAGCTTATTAAGATATATTTTGTAGACCATAAAATTTACTCATTTGAAGTATATAGTTTAGTGGTTTTTAGTATAATGATAAATAAGGTTGCAGAACTATCACTATTAATCCCCAAATATTTTTATCACCCCAAAAAGAAACCCATCTATTGTCAGTTACCTCTCATTCCCCACCAATCTTCCTCCCTTCCTCTGCACCCTGTCCTAGGGAAACATTAGACCACCTTCTCTCTCTATGGATTTACTTATTTGGACATTTCATATAAATGGAATCATACAATAAGAGGTCTTTGTGACTGGCTTCTTCCCCTTAGCATAATGCTCATTATACACAAGGTTACTGCATCCTGTGGTGCTTATCAGTACTTCATATTCTTTTTCACAGCTGAATAATATTCCATTATGTGGCTATGCCATGTTTTATCTACCCTATGTATTTATCTAGTCAACGGGCATCTCAGTTGTTTCCACATTTGGGCTATTGTGAATAATCCTGCTATGAACATTCATGTAGAAGCTTCTGTGGAGACAGCAAGAGATTTTGAGGCCAGAATCTGAATAGTGAAAATCCTGTTGCCAGAGCTTACAAAGATAAGCTGAAAGGACACATGAAGTCATGGAGCACAGTGCTGGGCACCTGGTAAATCACCCGGAAGTGTTTACTGAGTAGAGGGAACACTTCCCGTGCTGTTGCCAAGGGGCTGTGCTATATGCTCAAACAGCGAACTGAGGGAAGCAGGGATAGGGCTGATGTCCTTCTCCGGGAAGTGAGAGTGATGGCAATGTGCAGAGAGGGCGTGGCTACCCTGTCTGCTCAAAGTGGGCCAAGGAAAACCACCTTCCTCTGGAAGCAGTTTTGAGTATATCTCAACACCTGGGTGTCAGTATCCCACTGATGGTGACGTCCTCATTCTGGGACACGTGAGCCCCAGTGCCATAGTGGTGAGAGCCCATACATGAAGAGCAGCGCAGCGCACTCTGTACCCGAGCAACATGAAAAAAACAAAACATGTCCTATTCAAATGTACAAAATACTGCCCACTTCCCACCCTCCCAATAATAGGAAGCTTGCCTCTCCCAGGGACCAGGGTGACATTTCCATCCTTGGAAATGGTGCAAGCCCACTGTCTCTCTTCTAGCTCCTCAAAGGCCTTGGGCCACCTGTGCTGTGGATTATTCCTCACTTAACCTTCCCTGGCCTTTCCCTTTCATTCGGGAGGTGTTTAATTACCTTGGATTCACAACGCTGCACTTCAGGTGAGCCTCTCCTAATGGCCTCATTATCATTTTACACAAAGAAGTCGTTGCTGATTGTAACTGAGCAAATATGAGTGTGTGCCTTCCTGCCCACCCCAGCTGGTCTGAAACCAGCCAAGTGGTCCTGGGCTCTTGGTGCCCTTCTGACCACTTAGGCCAGGATTTCTGAAGACCTCTCCTCACCCTGCAACATGAAGAAACTTTTGTCAGCACTTCAAACTTTGAAACTTCAAGTATATGCACATCTGATAACTAACTAGTGATAGCATTTTGTCCTTTAAATAAAAGTGAGGGACGAAAATCGGAGGCTTAAAATAACCCAGTCCTCCATCTAAAACTGAAGTTGCCAGGAGTACTCGTGGGGGTTCTGTTCAGATCATTAACATTGGGGTTCATTGGGGATAATCTAGGGGCGACGGAAATGCTGATGAGGTTAGTTTCCTCCTTTAATGAGGTAGTAAGAGGAAGACAGAAAACAAAGGGAAGATGAAGCTACACTGAATGCACAAGCCTCTCTCAAAGGCTCTGCAACTCCTCCTCTGTGTCCCCTCTTGGCCACTGTAGCATCACCCAGCTCATTTCCTAGGCCAGATTCGGAGGTCAGAGTCCATCATCCTCCTTCCCTATCCACCACCATTCTCTGCATCTTATCGGCACCACCCCAAATATGTCCCAAATCCACCCTCCACTCTCAGTGCCCATGACCTTGGCACTGTGCCATGTAGCTGCATCCCTCCTCTCTGGCCCAGACTGGTGGAGCAGCTTCCTAGACAGGCTGTGTTCAGTGTCCCCTCAATGCCACCCACCCACAGCTGTCCCAGTAATCTCAGAAACATATGGATCTGGTCATTTCAATCCCTCCATCAAAATCCCTCAATGCTCCCCACCCTTGACCATCATCACCTGCAGAAAAACATCTCAACTTCTCAGAGCAGTCGATGACACTCTGCTCAACCGGCCTCACTTCCCTCAGCCCCACTTACCGTATGTTGGACTGATAGTGAATTACGATTCAGAAGCACACACTACTCTCCAGCCCATACGCAGGCCAATAAGCCACACAGCATTGTCTCTTGTCCCTTCCTGTTCTATTTGTGGAAGATCTAGTCACCCTTCAAAAGACCATCCAAGGGCCCATGGATGGGGACCAATTAAATAAATTATACCACATCCTCACAATGGAATATTGCATAGCTGTTAAAAAATACCTGATGGTACTTGAACTGACATGAAAAGATGCCCACAAATACTGCCAAACGGGAAGAAAAATGCAAGTGGCAGAGCTATACAGCATGAATCATTTAAAAATTTGTGTTTATATGTGTAGTAAAAATCTGAAATGTCATGGATCAAACTTTAACCATGGATTGATGCTTTCACTTTCTATTTTATGCAGTTTCGTTTTGATTATCTTTTATTAAAAAGCATATGTTCCTTTTAGAATAAAGAATTTAATTGAGAGGTATTTTTCCTTAATAGTTGAAGTAAAGATTACCTTGGATTAAGCAAAAGAGGGAATCCAGACGTCCCCACATCTACCAAGCGTTCCCTGACCCCTAAAGCTGCATCACTGACACCCTGTTGGGGCCCCTTGGACTGCCTAGGTGGGTCTTCGGGGAGCTACCACAGCTACCCCCTCTCCTGCAGGACTGAGTTCCCAGAAGGGCCGGCTGGGCATGGCTGGCGTAACCATTCAGCACTTGCTGCTAAAATGAAAGAACGGATGAGTTCAGTGTTTTAACATCCCGAAAGGCACTTCCTTTCGTGCCTCTGAGCCTCTCTGTTTGAAGGAGAGTCTAGGATCACATTCTTTAGTGACTGATTATTACAAGAATCTAGTCTCCACTGGGAAGGATAAGGGGCTGGGGGTAGGGAGAGAAACAGGTACTCCTCTGTTCCCCTTCTTTCCCCTTCTGCAGAAGCCACCAGTTAGGTGCAACCCAAACTGCAAGGAAATCAAACCTCTCGGTGAAAGTGGACAACCTGCCCACTCTTAACAGTGCAAATGCAACACGTGTAATGACCACAGCAGTATTCCCCACCCCAGACTCCTGCTGCAGCTGCTCACTCAAGGTCTCTTGGCTTCACCTGCTTCTCTGTCCCCATGTGCTTCTCAGGTGGCAGAGTGCAGAGACTGAATCACTTAAGTCTGGGATTGGACACCTAGCCCTCCTATTTTCTTAATCTTTCTGAGCTTCCGTTTCCTTTGCTGTAAAATGAGGTATCTGTATCACCCATTCACTGTGAGGATTAAATTCCAGTGGATGTCCAGTGGGTGGTGGACGCAACGATTGCCTTGGTCTTTAGTGTATTCATGTTTCCTTTTTTACCCTAGACCACTGCAACCATCTTTCAACTGGTGGGCTCTTCTATTTTCATCCTGGTTTAACCCATCTTTTGCATGCACTTGTCTTTCTAAAACAAGAGGCTGTGTCCTATCACTCCAGTCCTCCAAAATTTTCAGGGGCTCCATAGTGCGAACATGATCAAGTCCAAATTCCTTAGCACAATATTCAAGGTCTTCTACGGACAGGCTCGGCTCAAGCTCCATTTCCAACACTGTCCTCTACTGAGTTTCGGAGGCCTCCAACCATCCCTAAACGCCCGGGAGGTTCTTTACCCACCCCCCCATTCTTGAACAAAATCCTTCTATCAAAAACAAAACAAAACAAAAAACCAACCAAACAACAACAACAGCAACACAAAACCCCCAAAGCCCTTTTCTGTGATGCCCTATGTCAGAACAAACAGAGCTCTCTCAGGGCACACGAGCTCATTCCTTTCGTTGATGGCGAATCTCTGCAGGCCCCATGCTGGACAGGTGCTGGGAAGAGCCGCTGAGGAGCAGGGCCCAGTGCAGGAGGGCCTGCAGTCAGGCCCCCTAGACCACAAGGCAGCTCATTACCACTTCAAAAGGGGCTCTGAGTGCCGTGTATCGCCACCATAGTATTTAGCTTTTTGTATTAACCAGTATTTATGTATCTATCTCCCCACGAGAATAAAGATAAACTATTTGTGCTCAATAAATAAAGGTTTCTTTCATTAATACTTGGCTACAACTTGTGGCGGGTGAGGAGGAAGATGGAGAGAAAGGTGGCCCACTATTCACCAATCCACCTCTGACAGGACAAGACATCTGCCAAATACCGCCAGATGGGGGCAAAAATGCAAGTTGCTTAAGAAGTCATATATCCACATAAGTTTACGTATGCACGAAAAATCTAAAATGCCATGGATCAAGCACGAAAAGCATGAACCCTGCAGGGATGTTTTCACTTTCTGTTTTGTGCCCTTCTGACTGTTAGGGTCTCTATGCAGCCTCCCCACTGCTTGGATGAAAGAGACTAAAGTCTTGGCCTGGCCTGCAAAGCCCTGAGTGATGAGCCTCAGCTTCTTTCAGATTTGTGGCTCCGCATCCCCTCCATGGCATCAGCCACACCATCTGGGCCCCAGGCACACCGGCCTCTTGCACCCCAAGCCCTTCGGTAGGCCTACTCCTCTGGAGCACTCCCAGCATCATCACCCCCTTGCCTGCAAACCCAGTGCTGTCCAACTGGCCTTTCTGCCCATAATTTACCACCTGTGTCGTCCACTGTGGCAGCCGCAAGTGAGGGCGGGAAATGTGCCTGGTGGGACTGAGGAACTGAAAGTTTTACTTTATTCCATTTTAATCAATTAAAATTTAAATAGCCACATGCAAATCGAATAGTGGCTACCACGACTACTCACTCCTCAGGTTTCCACTCAAACAGAATCACTTCTGGGGTCAGAACCCCAGACCCACGCCCCCTGTCATATCCTCCCCTGGGACCTTTCCCTGAGAGACACACAGCAATGTGTAACAGCGTATGTCTCAACAATCCCATAAATGTCTCCTTTCTAGTACACTGTATGTTCTAGGAAGGCAGGAACCACGACCATCCTCAGTGCTGGGAAAACACCTCAAGGAGAGAGCTCTTTCTAAAAGTCTGACTCCAGCTAGACTGCGCAGGGGACGTCCTCACTTCTTGCACTGACAGCTCAGTGTCAGAAATGAAGTTAAAAGATTTGTTGTTTTGACCAGTAGGACACCCAGCAGCAGCTGGGAGAAGGCAAGAGAGTCACACTCTCTTTCCCTCTTTGAAAATGGCCTGTAAGGACTAAGGCAAAGTTATTCTTCCTTTCCAGAATAAACCAGATATCAAGGCTTTGTTATAAGACCTCCTGGGGAATGTCTGGGTCTGGAGAGGGGAGAACGAACTATTGCCTGTTTTCCCATTTCCAGGGACACACCTACACTGAGTCCCTCTGCTACCTTCACACTGGCAGTGAAAAATGGCAGCGTATCTCCCAGTGCCTTAGTTCTTGCCTCCCATTTAAAGCAAAAAGTCTTGCTATGTAAAAAGGCAATCCCATCCCACCCCACTATCTTTCACAGTAACAGTTTCTGGGAAAACCAGGAATTCATTAGGAGAAAGAAAGAGGAATTAGTATTTATCACTCCCCCCTCACTAGATATCAAATGGCATGGCAGGTGTTTTCATACCCAGCTGTATTAAAACTTCAGAACTGGGCTGTATCCCCACTATATAGATAAGGAAAGTGAGTCTCAGCCCCATGTCACACAGCTAGTACAGCAAAGGGCAGAGGCCAAAGTCAAGCCCAAGTCTGTCTTACCCCAAAGTCGGTGCTATTTCACTGATTCTCTTTGGTGCCAGGATTTCTTAAAATCAGCAAATTAGATCTGTCCTCGATACTGGTTTATTTCTTCCCCAACTTAATATATCTCTATTATTGCTTCCTTTCATTCCTTGCTTTTCTGTTTCTTTCTTGAGAACATGGTTGTACCTTGACCTCAGTTGGCTTTAATTGCTTCTTCTGCATCCCATTTTCCCCTCAAAGATCCTGGTTCTCCATGGGGGAGTGGGGCCTGTGCTAGTTATGTGGAGCTTCAAGCTGGAGCTGGCTATGACCCTAGGGGCCCAGGTTTCTGCTCCCTCTGTCTCTCTTGACATCTCACTGGTCGAGCATTAAGTCAGAAAGTTAGAGGCAAGCCTTATAATCTAAGCAGCTTTTGTTAGACAAAAGGATCAATTTTCATTACGTGAATGGCTACTTCACTATATGCTATAATGGCTTTGTTGAACATCTTAAGAATGAACTATCCCGTCCTTAGGATGACATTCTTCTGAGTAAAAAAGCACAATTTTAAAACCAAAAGGCCCATTTCCACTATCTGCCAAACAAAGCCCAGGAGGAGTTTTGTACACGCAGAAGCACTCCAGCCCCTCCCCATGTGTTTAATCCAGGTACCTCGGCATTTTAAACTGAAACACAAGCAAGAACTTTTGTATTTTTCTACCTATTTGTAACATTCTTCTTCCCTTTTTTTTTTTCCCCAGAGGAAGTGAAATAGTCTTTGTTTTCCCTATAAAACAATTTAGCTTTAACACACCACACACACACACACACACACACACAATTAATGCTACTGAAAATTCTGCCCAAGCTCAAGGAGGCTATAAGCAAGATCTGAGCTCAGAATAAATGTGTATTTATATTATTCAGTGGTCATTCAATAAAAGGATTATTTCTAACCAAATATGTGCATACATATATGCCTATATACACATATATATGTATCCGGGGAGTATTTTCAAAAAAGGGTTTTCTCCCCCATACTTCTGGCAGTTTAGGTTTAAAGGTCAGATTTAAACTATCACCATGTTTCACAAAGCAATCTGCGCAGTGCCGCGTAATGAAATGGTTCAGTAAAGGTGCTCGTGGAAATTCTTTTAATTAGGTCTAAGGCTTTTCAGTTGTCAACATGAATAAACCAAGAACCATTCTCTTGCAAACACAAGGCACAAAATACAAATGTAAGTTACCTTTGAAAAAACAGATACCCACTTGCAAGAGGGAAGTTATACATGTTTTTTTGTTTTACAATATAGCCCCCGCCAATTTTTTTATTTTTTTAAATGCCAACATCCTTCAACAACAAATCAAAAATAAAAGGGGTTGGTCTATTTCTAATGAACCAGGACACTAATGCCTGGTTCTAATGAAAAGTATTTGTAGAAAGACTGAAGTTAATCATAACGAAAAATGTTTATCAAGAGATTAATGACGTTCTTCATGGGCAAAAGCCACCTATCTGCTTAACTATAATTAATTCTATAGACGAGCGGTATTTCAGTCAGAACATGAATGTCCCAGAATGACCCTTGCAAATTGAATGATATCTATTAAAAATGCACCAAAATGCACTTTTGCCCTCAGCAGCACTATCTGAGGCCTAAAAGATGAGCGTATCACAGCAGGAACATTATCAAGACTCTGGCTTTTCAAAGCGCTGTTGACAAATTAAACTACTCAGATTTGGAATTTTTAGCCATCAGCTCAAAGCTCAATCTAGGGACTGAAACTCGCAAAACGAAAACTGTAAGAACACGGTCAGTTGCTTGGGGAGGTTGGAGATGCACACTGAGCTCTGACAGAAAAAGCAAAATTGCAGAAATAACTCCAAACATCACCTGAGCAGCTCAGATTTAGATGGATACAGAGGTGCTGGTAAAAGTCAGCCAGCCTGAGACTCTACATGAACTGCAGCCCCCGGGATGGAGCAAAGGCAGCTCGTAATATACATGTGAAATCAATCAGGGAACTGTATTTGTGTAGCAAACCCTGAGTTTGAAGGTACTATATACCCCAAAGTGTGTTGATTTAGTCTGGGTTCAAATTCGGCCTCAGAGCCTGGCTATTTGCTTGCTGGAGGCCTCTAGGCATGTCACTTAACCTCTTCTCTTCATCTATAAAAAAGGGGTAAAGTACCCCCCAACATTTGTTTCAGAATTGTTATGTAGATTAAATGTCAAGATTTTCAAAGCCTCTAGCACAGTGCCTGGTACATAGTAGGAGCCTAATAGATGGTGACTATTCTTCCACGCAACTCAACTCCAAAGCCAAAACTACCAAGCCATTATTGTAGCATAGAAAAGAATAATGGACTCACAATTAACATTTTCTAGGGCATCAATTACTGAAATGTCACTCATTATGCTAAGCCTGGTGGGTTTATTTAGTGACCCAAACTCGGTGTGTATTTGGGAGTTAATGAAGTGCGTGGTGTTTACAGAGATAAAAGCAGGATTTGTCTCAGCAACAATCCTGGGCTGAATGGATATAGATTTCCATGCTTAGGGATGCAGCCAGGCTGGATCCGCGGTGGATCACATGGATACATCCACACAGAGTGAGATATCTCCCAACGGGATCTGGGCATCTCCACCTCCTCAGGGGAGAAAAAAACAGGAAGGGGGGGTGGGAAGTGTGTATAATAGATGTGTTTCACAGTGTCCCTGCTGTGATGAACAACTTGATCCACTTACAGTTCCAAACACATGATGCATAAAAGAGCTGACAGAAATTCAATTCTTGCAAAGAAAAGCATCTGCTCTCTAGTGGAAATGGCCAAATATTAAGCAGTTTTAAGGCAGGGCAAAGACCTAGAGGAGCACACTCCATTATCTAGATAGCCAGAGTAAAGAAATGCAGAGGATTACAAGCGGACCAACGAAAAAGTAGCCGGGATTCCAAGCATTAATTACCCGGAGTAAAATGATTCAAGTTAAATCTTTGTTACGACAAATATTAAACCCAGCTGTGTTTATGTAGCAGTTGTGAAAAAGAAGAAAAAAAGAAATCCGTGTACAATATCTGTGAGCTCTGCCAGTTAATTGAATTCGCTGGCAGCACTTCCTCTACCATGAGCCAAACATCCTCAAAGATAAAATGTAGCTTTTAAACAGACCTGGGGAAACGGAATCAAGAAATTTCAACCAATAAAACACAACTCTTTACTGGTATAAAAGTAAAGTAAAATCCAGTAATGAAAGGAAGGAAGTCTCTTAAACATTTACTGCATTCCAAAGCTTGGAGTTGCGGTTTATTGCTGAGGTCTCTTCTGATGTCCCACAGTGCTCCTGCTCCAGCATCTTTAATGAAGTCCCATAAACTCCCATAAAATACTTGATTGTTGACAAATCATATACACACACTCGGGGCAAGGCCCACTGGATCACGATGCTCCTTCTCTCTCTCTCTCTCTCTCTCTCCATGAGATTTACAAGGTATGGAGTGGACACTGTCATGAAGAGGTGGCCAACACAGAACACAGACCTACAGACAATTACTTAAAAGGATGAGGGATGAATGACTGGTGACAGGTAGACACCTAAAGACATACAAACCATGATGCCCAAAGCCAAAGCATTCCAACATTCCAGTGTTTCAGATGAGAGGAGGAAAGATGATTTTTCCATCATAAAACTAGTAATAGCCATATTATAGAAAATTGGAAAATATGAGAAAAAATGCTAACCCAAAACGTTACTATCTTAATACACTACTGTTGGCAATTTGGAAGGTGATTTAAAAAATCGCTTACTTCTGGGTATCTGGTTGTTTTTCTTCATTATTCTCATAGTAGATGTATCAGTTAATATTCTGCTTTCATGACTAAATTGTATCTTTAGTATTTCCTGTGTTGCCCATAAGCTTCATAACCATTATTTTTAATGACTGCAGGGTACACACCACTGAATACCAATAGGTTAGATTACCTTAATTAAGCCCCTTAATTTTGGATATTAAGGCCCTTCCAACTTCAGTTAGCATAACATAAACAATGCTATTTGGTTAGATGACGTTCTTCATTTAGAAATATTTGCCAGAAAAGAAAAAAATCTTAGAAGTCACATTAGTGGGTCAAAAAAAATACATTTTAATGTCCCATTACCTATATCCTCATATAAGAAAGTGTGCTATAAAAGAGCACCACTCAGGCTATACAAAGTGTGAAGTAAAAAAAGCAAAGAGTAAGTAGTCAGTAAAGGCCTCCACATATATGGGCACACACAAAGCCTACAAATTCCAGGCCAATGAATAGTAATAAGGACCTTAACTGAGCCATGGGAAATCTTGTTCCCCAGTAATAAAATGTGGTATGTCCATATCACTGGAAGTCTGGAAGAGTTTGAACTCCCTTTGATCAAGCTTTTTAAAAGCACTACAATCTATGTACTGGCTAAGCGACTTACACTCAATACTCTTATCTATCTATCTATCTATCTATCTATTTATTTATTATTTTTTAGGGGGCAAGTAGGAGCAGAGAGAGAGGGAGGGAGAGAATCAGCATGGAGCCTGATGCAGAATTTGATCTCATGACCCTGAGATCATGACCTGAGCTGAAATCAAGAGTGGGATGCTTAATCGACTGAGCCACCCAGGTGTCCCCACACTTAAACACTCTTGAATGAATAAGAGATGTTCTTTAAAATTTAGGAGAGAAACAGGTGAAGAAGTTAAAATAGCTGTGGAGAGAGGGGATATTATGTTTTTGTTCTCTGCATCCACGTGGCCTTGAGATAAACATGAAGTCTATAAACAGGCGTGGAGATCAGTAAGAGACAGCCTATTCTTGCAACGTTCCTGCTCCAAAATCCACAGCTGGGAACAATACAAGATTGTCAGTAAAAATATTACATCTGCAAGTCTCATGGAACCCAACAAAACACAACTGTATTAACCTTGTCCATCTGGTATTTTTTTTTTTTAAAGGTAGAAAAAGGTAATCAAGGTTAAGATTACAGAAGCTGAAACCAAACTGTCTGGGTACCTAGTAGAAAGCCAGAACCATCCTACACCCAAAGTTACCCCTTTACCCATGTTCATAAATCACATGAAAATCAACAGTAGTATTCTGAAAGCTACTCAATATTGGAGCCTCCTTTTAAAATTCATTTCCAAGTCCTCTTTTGTTGAGGAGTTTGAGGAGTTGTGACAAATGTATGGCACCTGTGTAACCACCAATACAGTCAAGAAATAGAATGCTTCCTTCACCCCAGAATGTTCTGTGGTGCCCTTGTCAGTCAGTCCGTCTTCTCCACCCCAGCCCAAGACAACCACTGATTGGCTTTCATCCACCAAAGACCCGCTTACTCTCTTCTAGAATTTTACGTAAATAAAATCATATAGTATATTCTCTTATGTCTAGCTTCTTTTGCTCAGTGTAAGATACTTCAATTCACCCATGTTGTTGGGCAGATCAGTTGTCTCTTTCTATTGCTGAGTAGTATTCCTTTGTTTATACATTCACCAGTTGAAGGACACTTGGGTTGTTTCCAGTTTTTGGCGATTATGGAAAAAAGCTACTAAAAACATTTACATACATGTATTTGTGTGCACATAAGCTGTAATTTTCCTGGGTGAATACCCAGGAGTGAAGTACTTTTTCAAAGAATAAACATATGTTTAAGATACACATTTAAGACACAGTCATTTTATTGTGGTCATTCCAGTGGGTACATTATACAGTAGTATGTTCACTGTGTTATTAATCTGCTCCTTCGAGGACCGTATTTTCATGTGTTCACTGGCCATTTGAATATCTTTGACTGTTAAGTGTCTCCTCAATCTTCCACTACTTTTTAATTGGACTATCTCCTTACTGAATTTAAGGGTTCCTTGTATATTCTGGGGAAAAAAACCTTTTTCATATATACATACGGAGAATATTTCAGTCTATGGCACACTTCTTTATTTTTTTCAATGGTGTCTTTTGAAGAAGGTAAGCTTTTGCTTTTATGAGGTTTAACTGATCATCTAAGAAATCTTTGCCTACCCTAAGTTCATGAAGATTTTCTTCCACTTAGTTTCTTCTTCTAGGTTTCGGTCCATAATCCATTTTGGGCTTATATTTACATGAGGTAAAAGTCGAGACTCATTTTGTTCCTATACGGAAATCCAGGTGTTCCAATAGCATTGTTTGAAAAAAAAAAAAAGACAACAAACCCATCATTTCTCTACTGAATTACTTTGGCATATTTGTTGGAGATCAATTGACCATTTATGTGTGGGTCTAATTCTGAAATATTTGTTCTGTTCTATTGAATTATATATCTATACTATCTACATTTATTATAACTTCATAGTAAGTCTTGAAAGTAGGTAATGTAAGTCCTACAACTTTGTTCTTTTTCAACGTTGTTTTGGCTATTCCAGATCTTTCGCATATTCATATACATTTCAGAATTAGCTTGTCAAGTTTTTTTTTTTAAGCCATCTGGAATTTGGGTTGGGAATATATTGAATCTATGGATCAATTCAGGGGAAATTAACATCTTTAAAATGTTGAGTCTTCCAATCCAAAACATGGAATATCTCTCCATTTGTTTAGATCTTTTAAATTTTTTCTCAGAAATATTTTATAGCTTTTAGTATATAAATTTTACATATGTTTTGTTAAATTTATTCCTAAATATTTTGTGTTTTGTTTCCTATTTTAAATGGCACTTTAAAATTTTCATTTTCCAACTAATTCCTAGCATATAGAAATACATTTATCTTATATATGACCTTATTCTGCATGTTTGCTCAATTCATTTATGAGACTCCTTAGGATTTTCCATATACATGATCATGTCTGAATGAAGACAATTTTACTTCCTCCTTTCTAATATTTAGGGTTTTTCTTTTCCTTGTCTTAGCAAACTGGTTAGAACCACCAGTACGATGCCAGATAGAAATGGCAAGAGCAGACATCCTTTTTTTGGTATTCCTTCTGAGAGGAAAAGCATTCTATTCTTTCACCATTAAGATGTTAGCTGTAGGTTTTTTTCTAAATGCTCTTCATTACAACAGGGATACCTAGTTTGTGAAGATCTCTTAATCATGACAGGTGTTGAGTTTTTCCCAAAATAATTTGTATGTTTTGATACCATTTTTCTTTTTTAGTCTGTTGATATGGTAAACTAGATTGACTGCTTTTAAAATATTTAGCCAAGCTATATTCATTTGGTCACCTTGTATTAGCCTTTTTATACACTGGATTCAATTTATTAATATTTTATTAAAGATTTTTACATCTATATTTTTTGAGGTATTTTGGCTAGCAGTTTTTTTTGGTGAACTCTTCATTTGGTTTTCATGTCAGGGTAATGCTAACCTCATGAAGTAACATGGGAAGTGTTTCTTCCCCCTTTATTTTTTCTGCCCTTTATTTTCTCCAAAAGTTAGTGTAAGATGGTATCTGCTCTCTCTCTCTCTCTCTTTTTTTAAGATTTTATTTATTTGGCAGAGAGAGACACAGCAAGAGAAGGAACACAAGCAGGCGGAGTGGGAGCGGGAGAAGCAGGCCTCCCGCCGGGCAGGGAGCCTGATGTGGGGCTCGATCCCAGGACCCTGGGATCATGACCTGAGCCGAAGGCAGATGCTTAATGATTCAGCCACCCAGGAGCCCCAAGATGGTATCTGTTTTTAAGAGCATTATAGAATTAATGAAACTATCTGGAACTGGAATTTTCTCTATGGGAGTTCTAATTACAAATTCAAATTTACTTAATGAAATAGTGCTATTTTTCTATTTTCTTATTGTGCAACATTCTGTAATTTGTATATTTCCAAGAATGTTTATTTTATCTAATTTATCAAAACTGTAGGCATCAAGTTCTTTATAATTATTCCCTTATTTGCTTTTCTCTTTCCTTTTTAAACAATATCCTATTTATTTTGGAGTATTTTTAGACTTCCAGAAAAGCTGCAAAGATACTACAGAGAGTGCCCATCTACTCCACATACTCAGTTTCAGTTTTACCTAATGGGTCTCATATTAACCACAGCACACTTGTCAAAACTAACAAGCCAATGCTGGCACATTATTAACTCAACTCCAAATGTTATTGTGATTTCAGTGATTTTTCCATTAATGTCCTTTTCCTATCCTAGTATCCAATTCAGAATTCCACCTTGTGTTCAGTTTGTCATTTCTCTTTAGTCTTCTCTGGCCTGTGACAGGGCCTCAGTCTTTCTGACGTTTTTTAAAGAATCTTGACAGTTTTGAAAAGTACTCAGCAGGTATGTTATAGAATGTCTCTTAATTTGAGTTGAACTGAAAGTTTTTGTCATTATTTGACTGGGTTTTTGGAAAGAACACCGGAGAGGTCATGCATCCTCATCGTATCAAGGTCACGTGATATCCACACGCCACCACTGGCGATGTTAACTGCCTGAAGTAGTGCTTGACACTGGTCCACTCAAGTCACACTCTTCCCCTTCCCTATTCCATTTCTTTGGAAGGGAGTCACCAAGTCCAGCATGTGTGTGTGTGTTGCAGGAGGGGGGGGATTAAGCTCCTTCACCTAGAGAGGACAGCCACTACAGATATTATTTGGAATTCCTCTATGAGGAAGATTTGCCTCTCGTCCTCCATCCACTCTCTTTTGGTTGGTGTTTCCACTGTGTGTCTTTTCCATCCTTCTACTTTTCACCTGACTATTTAAAATGAAATTCTTCTGGACAGCATACAATTGGGTCCTGATTATTTATGTAATTTATTATTCTCCTTTAATTATAGGATTTAGACAACATACGTTTAATGTAATAATCAATATAGTTGGGTAAATCTATCATCTTGCTAACTTTTCTATTTGTTTTATCTGTACTTGGTTCCTTTATCCTTCCCCTTCCCCCCCAAATGTTTTGGATCCTTAATATTGGCTTATTAGCTAGATGTTTTTTTCCCCCTTAGTGGCCCCTCTAAGAGTTACAATATATATCCTAATAACTTAATAGTCTACCCTTCAAATAATGTTATATCAGTTTATATAGAATTTAAGAAGCTTAAAACAGTGTACTTCCTTCCTCCATCCCCACCCTGTCCTCCATGCTACTGTGGCCGTACATTTCACTTCCACCCATGTTACAACATACAATACCCTGGCATTTTTACTTTGAATACTCAATGGCTTTTTATAGAAACGAAAAATGAGAAAATAAGTCTGTTATATTTGCCTACATATTAACTATTTCTGGTACTCTTCCCTCCCTATTGTTCAAGTTTCTCTATGGTTTCATTTTTCTTCTATCTGAAGAACTTCCTTTAACATTTCTCGTAGCGTCTGCCGACAATGATTTTCTCTCACTTTTTTGTCTGAATAGGTCTTAATTTTCCCTTCATTCTGGAAGAATATTTTCAACCTACAGATGTATACATTGGCAAAAATTTTCATTCATTACTTTTAAAATGTCATTCCATTCATCTCCAGGCTCATATGCAGATTTCTTATAAGGAGTCTTCTGTCATTACTTCTTTCTTTTATATATATTGTTTTTTTTCTCCAGGTAATTTTAAGCCTTTCTATTTATCACTGGTTTTGAGTAATTATCATTTTGGGCTTTTGTGTGGTTTTGTCTGCATCTACTATGCTTGTGGTTTGTTGAGCTTCTTAAAACTCTGAGTTTACAATTTTCATCAAAAGTAAAAAAAAATGCTATAGTTTAAAAATGTTTTAATGATATTAAGTGTTATTTAGTCCTCTTGATATTGTGCTATGGGTCCTTGAGGTTCAATTAAACTTTTCCTGTCCTTTCTCTTTCTCTGCTTCATACTGGCTAATTTTCATTGCTATATTTTCAAGTTCCCTGATCTTTTATGTGGTGGTGTCTAATAGCCACTTAAACCTTAGTGAAATATTCATTCCAAGTATGATATTTTCCACCTCTAAATGTTCCTCTTCAAGTCTTTATATTTTCTGTTTCTCTTCTCATCTAGTTCAGGTCTTCCTCTAAATTCACGAGCATATTTATAATCTTTATACTTTAAGGTCTTTTCCTGCTAATTCCACCATATCTGTCATTTCTGAGCTTGTTTCTATTAACTAGTTTTTCTCTTGGTTATGGGTTACAGTTTTCTGATTTTCAATGTTTCTCGTACTTTTACAACAGGATGGCAGATACTGTGAATGTTACACTATTGGGTGTGGATTTAATGTTTGTTTAAGATTTTTAAGTTTTTAAAGTGATCTCTCCACCCAATGTGGGGCTCAAACTCACAATCCCAAGACTAAGAGTCACATGCTCTACTGACTAAGTCAGCCAGCCACCTCTATTTGTCTTCTTTTAAAGAGTGTTGAAGTTGATTTTGATAGGAAGTTGAATTTCTTGCATATCAGGCCTTTCCTTTTTAAAGAAATGGTTTTGTTTAAAACGTGTAGTGAAGTTTAAAAACATAAAATACACATAACATTGGTATTCAGCTTGATGAATTCTTGCCCAATACCAGTAACCACTACTCAGATTAAAAAACAACAGCAACAACATATTGCCAGCATCTCTTAAGCTCCTCTCTTAAGCTTTGTTACAGCAAGGCTAAAATAATCTTTACTCCAGAGCGAACTCAGAGTACTACCAAGTCATGACCTCCTGCGGTTTCTACCAATTGCCTGAGTGATCAGCAAGATCCTCTTACTCTGGCTGGTCAGAACTTGAATGTCTGCTAGTCTGCGTGAGCTCTACCCTACACATAGACAGGCCTGTCTTTAGCCCATTAGTCAAGAGGACCTGATTCTGACTTCTGGAGCTCTTTTGAGGAGTGGCTTCCAGACTGGTACTCTGACCCACAAATGTAAACCACCTTTCCCTCAGATCTCTGACCCTTCAACTCAGTGAGACTGTTGTGCTTTGCTGGGGAACCCCTTTGTGGCATCACGGTCCAGAAATGCCTCAAGGCAGAAAGCCAGGGAAGATGGTAGGCCTTCCCTCACTTGCTTCCTCTCTCTCTGGATCAAAGTCCTGCGGGGTCTGTTGTCTAACATGTGAAAACTGTTGTTTTTATATTTGTCCAGAGTTCTAGTTGTTAATGGTGGGAGGATAAAGCCAGTTCCAATTATTCCATCATGGCTAGAAGCAGAACAAAGGCCTCTTTTAATAAAATTTCCAGCATGGGTGCCATGTTTTGCAAGATTTCATCTACCAAAATAACCCAATCCATATGTCCCTTCCACCCTTCCATCTATCTATTCAGTGGCTGCTATATCTCTGCAAAACAAAGATGAATAAAACTTAATTCCTGCCTTCACAGAACTGACATTTAAAAGGGAAAGCCAGAAATGTGTAATAAATTATATTGCTGAGTGACAAGTATAATTACACAATTAATACAAGGAGCTCCGAAGACATAGAGAAAGATATAGCCAAATTACTTGGAGAGGTCAGAGAAGGTTTTTTCTTCTTTCGATCGATCTATCTATCTATCTATCTATCTATCATCTATCTATCTATCATCTATCTCTAAAGTAGGTTCCACACCCAACACTTGAACTCACGACCCTTAGATTAAGAGTCACACGCTCCATTGACTGAGCCAGCTAGGCGCCCCAGGGAAACCTCACATTTAGAGTAAGTCTTAAAGAATGAGTAAGAGATTGACAGGTAGGATAGGACATCTGGGAAAAAAGAAACTCTGTATGTAATGTTTGAAGTTATAAAATAACATTGGAGGTTTGAAGAACTAGTAACAGTTCCAGATACCTATTATAGAGGGTTTGGAGCTGGAAGGGGAGGGAGTTAAAGCTATGGGAAAATGCTAGGAGGGTCAGAACTCTGAATACCATGCTCATCATCACTTGTGTCCATAAATCATTACTGCTAACTACCATCTATCACACTTGTAAGACGCATGTTTTATATATATTATACACACTACATTCAATTCCCACAACAACCTATAAGGAAACTAAGACTCAGAGAGCTTAAGGAATTTTGACTGAGATCACACGGCTAGTAAATAAAGAAGCCAGGATTTAAACACACATCTATCTGATTTTGAAGCCAACAAAAGGAATTTGCCTCTCAGCCATAGGCACTGGGAAGTGTGGAGAGGATATTTTGTCTTTCAAAGTTTTGTGGGTTTTTTTTTTAGTTTTTAAATTATGTTCATTGATGGAGTGGTTTTAAGAGGGAAACACAGATTTTTGGAAAGGTCGCTCTGCTGCAGGAGGAAGAAAGTCTGAAGACCAAGTTCAGAGGCTGCTGATAATAGTGTAGGAGAGAAATAAGAGCCTGGATCAGGTGGTGTGGGGAGAGATGGAGAAGAGGATTTGATAAGTAGTTTAAGAAGCAGAATCTGTCAGATGCCATGAAGAGACCGCTCCGACACAAAGGGGAACTTGTGAGGTCAACTGTGGATATGCTGATAGGCTTCGTACCCGGTCCTGGGTGGAATGCGGGGGACACAGAGACACACAGGACATGATTTCTTCTCTCAAGGATTTGACAGTTCACATAGCTTTACAGAACCATATCTGGGCATTCCACCGAAACACACATACCTTAGAGACCACATTCCCTCTCCATTACTATATCTTTGGAGTCTTTTTTTTTTTTTTTTTTTTTTTTTTTGACAGAGAGAGAGAGATCACAAGTAGGCAGAGAGAGCAGAGGAAGCAGGCTCCCCGCCGAGCAGAGAGCCCGATGTGGGCCTCGATCCCAGGACCCTGAGATCATGACCTGAACTGAAGGCAGAGGCTTTAACCCATTGAGCCACCCAGGCGCCCTGTCTTTGGAGTCTTTAACAGGTCTAGAGCCCGGTGCTAGAATATCATTGTAGAACATTCTCAACTCTGCCACAAACCAACTGGCAAATGAAGAGGCCCTTTTCACGTAGGCTGAGTACTGTTAAGGAACTAACTGTCCTCTAACTCTGGCTGTAACTACTAACAATAATTTTAGGAAAACAAATGCAGGTACCTCCTTTTTAAAAATATTTTATTTATTTATTTGACAGAGAGAAACACAGAGAGAGAGGGAACACAAGCAGGGGGAGTGAGAGAGGGAGAAGCAGGCTTCCCGCCGAGCAGGGAGCCCGATATGGGGCTCGATATGGGGCTCGATCCCGGGTCTCCGAGATCATAACCTGAGCCGAAGGCAGTCGCTTAACCAACTGAGCCACCCAGGCGCCCCAACGGGTACCCCTTATTAAACACTGACAATGTGTGAGCACTGACCCAAGCATTTGAGGAACACAACCATCTCATTTATTTGCTACAGCAATCCTAACTTACAGGGCTCATATTCTTCCTTCCAAGATGGAAGACTGAGCTCAGAGACAAAAAATAACTTGCTCACATTCCTTTTGGTTCCCTCAGACCACTTCACTGATCATTTAAAAAGCATCTTGATGAGGGACACCTGGGTGGCTCGGTTGGTTAAGGTCTGACTCTTGATTCCTGCTCAGGTCACATTCTCAGGGTCAGGAGACTGAGCCCAACATCAGGCTCTGTGCCGGGCATGCAGCCTGCTTCAGATTCTCTTTCTCCCTCTTTTCTGCTCCTCTCTACCCACCAGCATACACTCTCACATGCACCCGTTCAGATGCGTGCTCTCTCTCTAAACAAACAAAGTATCTTGGAATGTGCCACCTTCAGGAAGCCTCTATTACCTGTCCCCCCAAATTTTTTTCATCATCCGGGCCCTTCTGTGTCTCATTCCTATTTCCCTTGTGGTCCCTATTATGCTATATAGTGATATAGATGTAATTTACCTATCTGTTTTCTCCTACTTTCCTCTTTGAAAGAAAGGACTAGATCTGCTTTGTCTTTGCTGCTTAATGTCCAGCACTGGGTCAGAGCATTGCAGATGGGACTGGTCCATCCTACCGCGTGGTTTCTAGCCACCAGTCACTCATTCCGGGCTATCCACAGGACTCCTGGCCAGTCCTAGGCTCACTTACCATATTCACTTAGGACCTGCAAGGTCCATACCTCTGGCACCCATGGCTTAAAGGAAAAGCTCTCCCACTGAAATGGAACCAGGGTGGAAAACACATATTCTGTGGACCAAAAGAACTCAAACTATGGTAAGAGGCCCCAAGATCCCAAGCCCATACCCTATCCTGACACGAACAGCAAACCTCACAGTGTCTGCTGCTTTCATTGTTCTTGGTTCTGCCATCTCTCTGCCACAGAAGGGGAGCAGTGTACAAGGAGAGGAGGCGGTGGGGGCTTTGGTGTTGCTGAACCTCAGCTCTGCCCCAGCCAGCCATATGACCTATGGCAAGCATGTACTCTTTGAGGCTCTCTGCCCCTCGTGAAAAGGAGAAAGAAGGCTGCCTCCGCTGTGCTGTGATGCTAACTGAATGTGATCCCTGGATGCAGGAGGCTCTAGAGAGGCAGTGGGGACCCGGTGGCCCTTAGGAGTGACAGGGTTGGGTTCGCCTACTGGCTCCTCCTCCTCCTAGCTCTGTGAGTAAAGGGGCAACAAGGAAAATACCTTTCTCAGAGCAGTGTGAAGAGGAACTGAGAGGCCAATAATGAGCTCTTGGCACAGTGCTCAGCTCGGAGGCCATCAGTTAATGGCAGCCACTGTTTAATTAGGCTACAAATGGAACATCTTTATAGAGCATGAATGACTCCCTAAATCTTACACTGAGTTAAGAGTGGAGGAGTTCGAAACCATGTGGCAAGCCATTCATCAACAAACAGCAACCTCTTCCAGATAGCTAACACCACAGTGCCACCGGGACTGCCGGCAGTAACTGAGTTCCACCTGATGTGACATAAACCCAATTCCACGTCAGCACACGTGGCCAGGAACTCCTTCCAGTTGGGAAGCCAGAATAACTTTATAGATCTTCTAGCAGACAGAGCCACAGAGGTCAAACCAGAAACCTCAAAACCATATTTCCCAGGAAGTCCCACTCCTTCTCATTCATATGGACAAGGGGTAGGCTGGGTCTACTTCAAACAGCTGCCCGTGAGGCAGCCCGAGTAGCAATGCTGAGACTGATGGGTGGTCAGGTGTTAGCATGGCAAATGTGGCAGCCAGCTGCTTTTGCTAAAGTGAGCTTGCTATCTGGCTAGACCCAGGGCAACAAGGACTTACGGGACAAGGAACCACATTCAGAGCACTGTCAGCAGATACACTGCTTCGTGGGAAGACGACTGCTTGATGATGGCCCAGGAGAGAAACGCAAACTTGGAAGTACCCCATATTGCTCACATGGAAAGCCCTCTGCCGCTCCTTCACCGTCGGGGTGCCCAGGGGAAGCTGTCTGGACATGGCGATGTGCTGGAGAGGGACAGCAAGACCCCCAGACCCCCAGGCTCCCATAGAAAGAGGAACTGACTAGACCGGGCATCACTTCACAGCCCTTCAGATGCAAGTCAGGAGAGTGAAGCAAGACTAAAGAAATGAACTGCCCTCCGATTTTTCTCCACTGAGACAAAGGTGGCAGAGACAGCAGAGATAGAAACAACCCCAGCGGTCTCCCCTCCTTCCCCTTCTCTAAAGTAACATCCACGTCTCCTCCCCCAACTCAGAGCAGTCAGACTTCAAGAGGTCATTACCCACCACGTCATTTGGGAGGCTCTGGAGATCATCAAAGGGAGTTTCCAGGGTGTTGGTGTCCACGTTGAGAATCACGACATCATCTAGGGCCATGCTTCTGACTTTCTGCAAATAAAAAAAGATTCCAAGAGAAAAAAATCATTGAAGCACCACGAGGACACAGGTACTTCTACTGGCCCTCTCTGGGGAAGGGGCATAAGGAAGAACAGGGACAAAGGCTTTGACAAAGGCTCATTTTGTGGCAGGCCCAATGCTAGGTGGTTCACATTTTCTGAGGCTTTTAACTGTCACAAAACTCTATAAGCTTTACAGTCATCCCCAAATCCCAGGAGGGTAAAGTGTTTCACAGAGATGAAGCTGACTAAGTTAACATGCTCAGGTCACACAGCTAGGAAGATCTAAACATTATTTTTTTTTCTTATATTTTCTTTTTTTAAACAGTAGAAGCTACAGTCTAAAGCTCTGGCCCCCAGGAACTCTTATATACAGCTAGACCCTTATGACACCCACATTCAAACCCCTCCCCTTTCATTAACCAAAAGCTACTTGCCCATCTCTCTTTTGGACCTTGTCATTCTTGGGTATGGAAAATGGTGTATGGCCTAGGGTTAACATGTTAACACTTCCCTTAGCCACTATGTAGGAAGGTCACACTTTCAGGTGGGTCCCATTTTCCATAGAAACCCAGTTAGTGAGTCAAGGCTCAGAGGCTCTGGCCATATGTCATTATTCCACTGGCACAGGAACACAGAGGGTAAGGGAGATGAGCTTACTGGGTGTGCATGTCTGTGTGAGGAAGAAGGGATAGGTAAATAGGGAGAAAGGAAAAGTCCACCATCTTTGGAAATACCCCATATTGCTCACATGGAAAGCCCTCTGCCCCTCCTTCACCGTCGGGGTGCCCAGGGGAAGCTGTCTGGGCAGCTTGGACAGGGGAGAGGAGTGAAAAAGATAGTTGTAGAGGCTGTTTGTGTAGCTTGTGTAGCTGTCTGGGAGCACCTCTCTACAGACTGCAGAAGTATGGCTTGATGTTTAGCCAGAGTCTTCAATTTCTAATCACGCTATTCCCTGGTACTGGAATCTCCCTCCATTTTTCTCCTGCTCACCTACCACTCCCAATCTCATTCAACCCCTTCTCCTCTCAAATATCAAAGCTCACTCCCTTGGAGTCTAGAACTTCAGAACTGTTGTCTTTATCCTACTTGGTCTTGGTTAATTAGAAAGACCGTACAATTCCAGAGCTGGGATGCTACGCCAGGGCAAAAGACAAATAGTGAGACATATGGTCACCTTACATATATAAGGGACCAATGTATTAGCTGCTCTCCGAGGCACCGCAGATGACCGTGCGTATACGTGCTGCCCGAGGACGCCCAGCCAGCCGGGGCTGAAACCTGTTAAGCCACACGCCTGGGTCAGGTGAGAGGCAGGAGATGCCTTTTCCTAATTCATCCCAGAGAACTGCCTTGCCTAGTGTTGGGGTTGGACCATCCTGATGGTTGCTAAAGCCACAGTCGGCTAATATCCTAGAAATGGACAACTATAATATAGAATATATAATAATATAAACTAGAAGCCCACTGGCATTTTATACTTTATCTCATTTAACTCTTAGTGAACTCTGCAAAGTACGTGTAACTGCCCTCACTTTATCCACCTGGGGAAAAAGGAGGCTCAGAGAGGTGAGGTACAGGGCAGAGGTGACAGCGCTGCCCACCCCCCCAGCCATGTCCCCACGGCACCACACTGTTACTCCTTGTCATCAGGCACCCTCAGTGAAATCTCCACAGAGCCCCTGCCATTGCGCCCAGCACCCCTCCTCCTGCCTGCCTTCATCCACTGCGGTGTGGGCTCCTTCAGGGGCTCTTCCGTTTGGCTCACTGCTGCTTGATGACCAGCACCCGACAAAATGGCACTTGATTACTGAATAGTAACGCTGACTGAAGCTTGTTCTCTCTCTCAACGGCAGTCTCTAAGACAGAACCTGGTACTTAAGTGAACATTTTGAGATTCCACCTGGAAGGACGATGGAGTTGAGCAGGTTAGAAGCCTTCTGTGGTTGAAAATGGTCTCAGGTGGCACCATCCTGGTCCCTCCCACTGAACACACCTAGGAGCCTCAAACTCCTTTTGCTACTGAGCTGTCCAAGCTGCCAGGGCCTGGCCCACAAACCTCGCGATCCACTCACCAGCGTTTCCTAAGTGCTCACTCTGGGCTGAGAACTGCGGAGAAGGGACAAGACTGCCTCCTTACAAGTTTATTCTGCCCCCAAACTCCGACACTCACATCAATCGCCTGCTTAATCTACACGGTACAAAGCTATCAGTCAACAGCCTGGAGAATAACACAAGTCACTAGTGTTTCACAAAGCACAGTTCCCATTTTTCAGATGAGAATATTAAGGCTCATGGGAACTGTCCAGAGCTCTTTTGCTGCCTCCCTTTTCAGTCCAGTAGGTTAAACGCCTTGCCGTGTGCTGGCAGGAAGCTATACAAACAGCCTCTACAACTATCTTTTTCACTCCTCTCCCCTGTCCAAGCTCACACAGACCCTTTCGGATTGGCCCACTTAGCCAGAGACAAAGTATCACCCTTGCCGCCGCAGGAACGAGAACAGGCTCATAGAGGTGAGGTGGCCCCAGGTTATGTGGCTACTGTCTGGCTAATTTGTCCATAAAACCGGTAAGACAACCGGTAAGAAAACCTGCTGACTCCTTCTTAGTAGCTCACAGGCTGGGCTGTCACCTCAAAAGCTGAGACACCAGAAATGGAACTCAGCAGGGGACTTCAGGCCTGGACGGCCGCTGCACCCCGGAGTTGCCTATTCTGCCTCATCTGACCTTCCGCACAGCCCCAAACAGAAGGGGGCCAGCGGCTTGGCCACTGCAGAGAAGCCTCTGAGGCTGAAAGACCCAGCCAGAGGGGTGTTGACTCTGGACCAGAACCGGGCGTTGTTTCTGTGTTCCCAGCAAGGCCCCCGGCAGCACAGACCAGCCCTTGTGGGCTCTCCCTGGCCTGGGCTGGAACAGGCTTTTGATTTCTTCCCACTCCTGGCTGGAGGGCTTGCCGGTTAAGCCTTGTGGAGTGTTTACTTTTTCAACAATGGCAGCAGGCTGAAGAAGAGGAAAAAACCTGGCCCTTTTTTCTGACTTAGCAGGCCAGGGTCCCCTTAGTAACAAAATGCCCAAGCACCAGGCTCCAGGCAGGAGCTGGGTCGGCACAGTTTCCTCTCACAGGACAATGCCATCCTCCCGGCAGCGCGGCCTCTTCCGAAGGGGCTGGCGTAGACTCAAGGGCCTTCCTGAAGCTCAGCGTTCCCAAGCAGAGAAGCAGAGGCCAGCTTGGCCGGATGGTGCCTTACCCCTAAAAGGCTCAAGGAAACAAGAGCAAAGAAGAAAGGCCAACCGCCACATCCCCTCCCTTTCCACTCCCCCCACCGCCCCGCCCCAACAAAAACCCACTACCACCAGAACCTTCAGACTAGGGGGGTGGCGGTGGGAAGTGCTGGTGGAGGAGGAAGCTCGACCACGACTGGATGCCAGCTCATTTAATCCCAGCCATGCTAAGAGGGAGACAGGGCCATCTCTGTGGTGGGGATGAGAAAATGAGGCTTGGAGATGTCAAAGAAACTGCCCCAAATATTTCACACCACTAGTGAGTGGCAGAGCTGACTTCTGAACCCATTCTGACTCAAAAGCCTGACTATTTCTGAAGACACACCAAATCCAATTGCTCAGACCTCAGAATCAGTACCTATAAGGCATGAAGCTACAGGACCATTCTCAGGGCCAGCTTTCTCTGACACAAAATAACATTTGCCTTTGAATCATAAAAATCACATATGCCTGTTAAAAATTTAAAAGGGGTGGACAAAAAAGTTCAGAGAAAGAAATTATAGTTGCCCTTATCCCTCCATTTGGTGATAATGTTTTGATGTCTCCTTCTATAACCCTTTACCCCAATCCCTACTTTAAAAAATATAGTTAAAATAATTCTTAATATTTTTTCTGATTTTCTCATTTATTACAATATACGAATGCTCCATTTCATTAAAACCTTTGTAAAGACCATTACTAATTGCCACAAAATGTTCCATTTCATGGAAACAAACCCCTCAACCAAGCCCCTCCTGTTGGCTGTTATTTCCAGTTTTTCAGAAATTTTTATATATAATATTGTCGTGAAATTTGTAGGCATAAAGCCTTGTGCTTTAGGATGGATTCCTAGAAGTGGAATTTACTTTCCACTTCTTAAAAAGTGTCCCTCTCAAATTCGACTTTGAGGGAGATATCTTTACTTCCAATTATTTTAAAGTCATTTTATCCACAGCTTGTGTTTCCTACTCTAAGTGAAGAAAAATCAGCAAAGACACGAGCAGATGTCAAAATAGTCCTCCAAAAACCCTACCCAATTAAAACACTTACTAGTACCGCAGCACACCGAGACAGCTCTCCGGTAGCTTGTCCCACCAACACATTCCCTCTCTTTTTAGTTACAACATATGCCAAAGCTCCTGCCAGCTGCAAACCCTCCCCCCACCAGACTCTATAGGCTTTTTCTCAGAATGAAAAAAAAAAAATACTGACATGCACACCGACTTTCCAAATGGCATTTCTTGCACAGAGAAACACACAAAAATGGCATCTTCCCATAAATATTGTTAATCAAAAATGTCTTTCTCTTTATGCTTTGTCACGGACAGACTTAGCCTGACCCCAGCCTTTCAGGACAGGGAAGGAGACATCATCGTACGGGACGTGGTGAGGGCGGCTGAGGGGTGACGGGCTCTAACACAGGCTTCATCTAAGGATTGCACCTCTACCTTGAGGACTGCCTTAAGGCAATTCACTCAAACCCCTAAATCCTCCAGGTTTTCATCTGTGAAATGGGGATCTAGACAGTACCCCCTCACAGGGTTGCTGTGAGGGTTACATAAGCAGGCTGACTCCTTTCCTGGACACCCTAACAGCCATTCAACAAACACTGGCTCTCCTTCCGTCAGTCCCCTTCCCTTCGATAGTTCCTGAGAACTTGGCAGAGCCAGGCCAACCTCACTTCGGAGTGCCACAGTGAGCAGTAACTTTGCCCTTTCCCTGTGCTCCCCTGAGGTCATTCCCACAACCAGAAAAACATGCCAACCCAGAGTTATTTATAGAGGTATTTCATTCTTCCCCTCATCTGTGGGCTTCCTCGGGTTAAAATGACTTATCGCTGCACTGTTGGCTCCTACCCCAACACCTGGCCCATAGTAGGCAGTTCCCGAAGGAAGGAAGGAAGGAAGGAAGGAAGGAAGGAAAGAAAGAAAGAAGGAAAGAAAGAAAGGAAGGCAGCAGAGCTGAGAGGTAAAGAGCACAGGATCTGGAAGCTAGTCTGTGAGTTCTAACACTCACCAGCTATGCAAACTCAGGTGTTTCATTCCATCTCTCTGTGCCCCAGTGTTGTCCTCTACACCCTGGCAATGACAACAGTGCCTCCTTTACAGGTTTGTGATGAGGACTAAATGGGTTAACATTTCTAAAGTAGTACAGTGGTGCCTGGCACATGAGAAGCTCAAATTAAATTAAAAAGAACAATCCTTTGAGGGTGGTGGGAATAGTCTATATAGTGTGGCGGCGGTGGTCTCAGGAATGTATGAAACTATCACATTTCATTAAATTGTGTGCCTCAAATGGATGGTTTGTCCATAAATTGCATCCTTGATAAACACATTAATACTATGTCCAGAACATGGAATAAAATCACAATAAATGGTAAGAAATTAATGCATGAAAGGTGAATGGATGTTACATGACAAGGTAATCAGTCCCTGGTACATTCAATTTGCAACTCCCTGCTTCTGTCTCTTCTTTTATCTAGCCCAGGATTTTTTTTTTTTTTAAACTTTGCTTTTCCGCTCATGCCTTCTTAGGATAAACATAAAAATCCAATGCCCCTAGAGATGCTGACATAGTTCCCTACACAAAAGTGGAGTCTGTTTGAGAATCACACTATCTTTGGTGTTTCTCCTGTAAACCATGACTTTATTGAGCCTTATTTTCTAAAACTGGTCGTATGAAAACAATGGGTTTCCTCCCCTAATATATAAAATAGGGACACTAGTTCAAACCACACCAATAGCCCCTGCCCCTGCCCTCTGTGATGGGAGTGGGGAATGATCCTGCCTGTCCAGGGAGGGAACCGGGCAGCTAGTGACAAAATGTAGGACTCAGAACCAGCCCACAAGATGAAGGGCAAGGGTCTGCGCTGGCAGTGCAATCTCGGGGATTCAAAGAGCAGTCAGAAGCATGTGATGCTCCCTTGGCTGAGGAAGCTGGGAGCTAGACGTGGAGAAAGCTGTCCTAGACCTTGAGGAGCAGAGGCCCAGCTGCACATCGGCTTCTGCAGCTGAGCGCTGGGCCCCCACCTAGGATGGGGGTTGGTGAGGCAGCATGCAGTACATCTTTTCTCTTGTCCTTCCAGAAGGACCATCATCGGGGCAGAGCTGGGGCGTGTTTGTCTCTCCTTCTCCAGTGCCCAGCACGGTGCCTAACAAGAGGCAAGTGCTTATTAACTAGAGAATGAATGGGATATTGTGGCTGGATCCACTCTGCTGGGAGGCAGGCCTAGAAGCAGATGTCAACGTAAGCCCAAATGGACAACGGAAGGCCAGAGTAAGCAAAATGGAGTTTGCTCAAGGAAGTGCAATGGGAATAAGAATAATGATGGCAATGATAATAATCATGTGAAATTATCATGATTAATTAGTGTAGAATTAATTCGCAGTTGACACAGAAAGTAAGATAGGAATTAACATAGTGGTTAAAATTATGAGCTCTGGAATGAGACAGCCAGATTCAAGCCTTGCCTTGGTGACTGTATAACCTCCAGCAAGCTCTTTACTTCTGAGCCTCAGTTTTCTTACACATAAAATGGGGATAATACTGGGGCACTTGGGTGGCTCAGTTGTTAAGCGTCTGCCTTTGGCTCAGGTCATGATCCCAGAATCCCAGGATCGAGCCCTGCATCGGGCTCCCAGTTCAGCGGGAAGCCTGCTTCTCCCTCTCTCACTCCCCTTGCTTGTGTTCCCTCTCTGGCTGTGTTTCTCTCTGTCAAATAAATAATATCTCTAAAAAAAAAAGGCGGGGGGATAATACTACCTAGTTCACAGCTGTGTTGTGAGGGTTAAGTGACAGAATGTGCAGAAAAAATTAACACAGTACCTGACTGCAGTTAAGTGAGCAATAAATGAGGGCAAGGGGAGCCTTACGGAAAGTGAGTTTCTATCCTTGCAGTTTGAAAGTTGGGCCACTAACACGGGTTATAGTTCCAAGACTGTAAGAATTTAAACTGGCTTTCAGAGCAAACATAGAAGCTGTTAAGACTCCACTATGATGACTTTGTGATATTACAACGAAAACCACCAGCAATCTAGTGTTCTTTTCCTAGTGAGGTCTCAGGGATATGAATATGCACAGGCTCTGGAGCCAGACTGCCAAAGTCTGAGTTCCCAACTCTGCCAGTTATAAGTGTGCTGCCTTGTGTGAACCCTTTAACCTCCCTGTGCCTTGGTTTCCTCATCTGTTGATGACATTAAAATAGTACTGACCCCCGGGGATAATGGGTATCTTTAGGTCAGAGGGCAAATGACTACAAGAGGACACAAAAGGGGCTTCTGGGGGACGTTAATATTTTGTTTCTCAATCTGGTGGTGCTCACATGGCTGACTAATCTTGCTGTGCACATAGGAGGAGTGCACTTTGTCCTAGAAATCTTATACTCCCATAGTATGTAAACAAGCAGTGAATAGCGTGGACTTCACTGGATCATCATGGTGATTAAATGAGTTAAAACAGGTATAGGTACTTAGGACAACATTTGCTATATAATAAACAGTGGGTATTTATTATTATGAAAAACAATGTAAGGGTAATTATTTTGATAAAAAAGGATATACTCTGGAAGGTATTTCATGGTCAGAAAATCTATCTGCAAAGGTAGACACCTCCAGGGCACATGCTACATCTTCAATCTGTCCTGTTGTCTCTCCAGTAAAGATCAAAACAGCAACATTATCTGGGTACCTTTTGAGATCCTTCCTATGTCAGCTGGGTTTGGGGGAGCAGCAGGATGGAGTAGAAGCAGCATTAGTCAGAGGGACCGGGCTTTGGGTTTTATCTTTAATTCTTACTCAGAGGACCCAGGACAAGTTATTTAAGTCTAGCTAAGCCTCAGTTTCCTCGTCTATATAATGGGGCCATCACCACATACTATATAGTGTTGTGAGAAGATTAAGTAATGAGAAAAAAAGAAATAGAAATATTTACTTGGCACCTATGTGGCCATGTTCCCTCCCATCTGCCCAAGGTCCTGGCCTTGACTACGGTCAGGCCTTCTCCCTGCTGGAGTGACCCCTGAGGCCTGCAAGCCTGGTCTCCTCTGCCGTGGCTGAGGCAGCACCCCTGAGACCAGCAACTAGAGCACCAAGGAAAGGGGACGGTGCAGACCGACTTCCAGCAAGGACACCCTGTTTCAAGAGGACGTAGCATGTTCCCAAATCACACCTACAACATGCTTTGTTTTGCCTCCAAGAAAATCTAGTCTCTGTCCCTCTATGAGAGAGGCAAACTGATACAGCTCCCGACATGAGGTCTCATTTAACTCTGACTTCTCAGCAGCTGTTTTAATTTTGAAAGACGGAGAATATGGCTCATCCATCTTAATAGTGTATTAACCCAAATTTTACTCTAAATGACTGTGGCTGGGTTCATGGAGTCCACTCTTAGGCTAATTCTACTCCTGGTGGGCCAAGCCCCTGTAAGGTGGACAGGGGGCCTGCACGCACTGGGACTGGGGTACATGGGGTACATCACTTTATGGACTCTTACAACAACAACACGTGATAGCTACTAGCCCGTGTGTTCCTCCCACAGCCAGCCCTGTGTGAGTACCGCTGTCATGTCATCCCCACAACACTTCTGTGGAGAGAAGGAAATTGAGGATCAGGGAGGTAAAATAGCTTGTCCAAAGTCCTCCGGCTCGCAAGCAGTGGCACTTCACACTGAGCCCAGGTGAGCACCAACATCCAGTCACCCAGTGCACCTTATGAATTGTCTGATACCTTGTTTCAATCAACAAGCATACTGAGCAACTGTAATTTAACAGATGTTTGTTAAACACCTACCAAAAGAATCAAGCCCCTCAGTAACTTGAGGGTTGGCCCAGACCCCATTAAAATTCCCAGGGGAGAGGGTTTTCTCCAGAATAGCATACCCATTTGATGGATGAAGAAACTGAGGCTAAAGAGATTAAGTAGTCTGCCCATGCTCTTACAGTGTTTGTCAGAGAAAGGATTTGAATCTGGGTTCCACGTGCCAATGTTCTTTCCACTATACAGCACACAGAAAATGTGCCCAAATGCATGCGCATATATATATGAGCACATGACAAAGAACAGCATGGGAGCTGGTGGCCTCCTAGGAAGAAAGGAAAGAGAAATAAGAGGAAAAGTGGAAAGGACAAGAAGAGGAAAGCCAAATCTTCAGGTATTCTAAAGTCTTTATTCCCTCCTGAAATCTTGGATTAACAGAGAGGGAAGAGTGACATTTTCCTTCCCTTCCTCAGGCCCCAAAGGTCACGGAGCTGCCAAGCAGTTGATAAACGTAGTGGTTTTTCTTTGGAGCCAGGAGTCACTGATTTGCTCCTTCCTGCTCCGCAAAATTAAAAATCTAAGCCCAGCAGTTCAGAGGACCCCTGAAATCACCGCTGGAATTTCCCAGTGTGCTTTAAACAGAAACAGAAGCTTGACAAGGGAGGGAAGTGGTGCGAGCCCTTGCCAGGTCAGGCCAAATCCAGTCCTCACACCTCGCACGGTAATAAGCATTGACTCTCATTAACAAGTCCAGGGATTTTCAACCCAGGTCAGCATGGAGCCATTTCTCCAATGGGTGATTTTTTCCTTTCCTGACCATCCATCTGTTGGACATTCCTTCATTCATTCACCCATTCAGTCAGTCAGTCATGCCAACTCTATGCTAGGTTTTAAGGACAGACAGTCAGATAACGAAACGTGATCTCTGAACTGAAGAAGCCCTCGCTCAGCCTCCTTATGGGGAGGGCATGGATAGGGAGTGGTGGGGTAAGCTCTAACCAACTGGCCAAAGAAAAGGCATAGGGATGTATGGTGGAAGAGAACATCTCCATTCACATGGAACTTGCTTGATTCCCTCTGCTGGATGATCCAGGGTCCAAGGTCAGAAAGTCCCAAAGCTGGAGTCCTGGCTCTTTCATTCACTAACCAGGTAGCTTTAAGCAAGTCACTTTGCGTTCTTGGGCATCCGCTGCCTTCTCTGTGTGATGAGAGTCACTGTCCTTACCTTCAGGACTTTCAAGAAGATGAAAGCCTAGGTAGGGCCTGTGTTTCCTAGAGGGCCAGCTAAACAGCCGGCTACACGGCCTCTGCGAGGGCCCGGCTCTGCCAGCTCCCCTGGCAGCTCCCTCCCGAGGCCGCCCTTGCGGTGCTGGTGTTATGCCTCAATCTGAAGCACGCTCCCCATTCTGGAGACTCAGCTTCCTCATGTATGACAAACAAAAAGATGAGGAAGGTCTGCGGTAAAGCACAAAGGAGAGATGAAGCGGTGGAGCACTTGGTGAGATGTGAAGATGGCCCAGACCGAGGTCACCATGATTACCTCGATCCCACAAGGCCATGCTCTTCGATAAAACTTTCCCGATTACTCCTGCCCCACGGCGAGTTGCCTTCTTGAAGTCCTAAGCACCAAGCACAGTGGATCATACATGACTGCAAAAATACACACACACACAACTTGTTTAGTGATGTTTCCAACTGTCTTATGTATCTCCGTCACTCTTCTTTTAAAGTAACTGTTCTAACCTTACTATCTTACTAACCTTGCCTTACTATCACAGAAACTGTAATAATACTATTATCACCTATAAGGTACTACAGGGTTTTTAATACTATCATTTTAAAATACATTATTTCATCTGCTCCTCAAAGCAACCTCATGGAACAGGAATCATCAATCCCATTTTACAGACTGAAGCGTTTGTAGCAGGTCCCGTGTAATAACAGAGCTAGGACCTGAGGTTGGGACTGCCCGAGCCCAAAGCCTGGTGGTCTCCCTTTCCTGTCTGTGTAGCCCCTCTATTTCCCCGGCTTAGCAAATATTAAGGACAGTGACTAGGTCACAGATTCACTTTGTAACTTCTGGATAGACTTAACAGTGGCTAGACACAGAACAGCAAACAGACCCTAAAACTGGACCAGTACCATATTTTGCTTTTGTATACACGACAACACTTCACATAACGAAACAACTCGGTTTGAATTCTGGTCCTGTAATTATTAGCCATGTGACTTTGGACAAGTTACTTAACCTCCCTGTGCCCAACTTTCATCATCTGTAAAAGAGGGCTACCATTACCAGAGCACAGGCTTGCTGTGAAAATTAAGTAATGTGTGTAATGTGGCTGGCAGGATTTCAGAACAGTATCCATCCAATTTGAAACAGTGAAACTTGAATTTAAGAGTTTCACTGGGGGTAGAAGAGGATGTCAATTCCCTAGTCCCCAAACAGTTTGGGGTCACCCTCCATAAAATAGGGCCTCATTCCTCCCACACAACAGCCAACTTGCCATCATTCATTCATCACTAGGCACAGAAAACCCGGACTCCCATCTCCACCTGCCTTTTATTTGAAATGTCAATTTTTAAAGAGTGGAGAGGTTGGAAACCCAATTTAACAAGCACGCTGAAACATTGTTTATTGCCCCCATAAACATGGCTTAGTGAGAATTACGGACTTAATCAGAGTGAACTTATCTCCCGGTGAAAAGGAACACTTTAAATTTCAGAAATGGCACCTTCACTGTGAAAATCTCTTAACTTTTCAAACAAACTACAGGGGGTCTTCAACATACGGGCAGTAAAGGGGCAGCCATTACTGTGATTTGTCTTGCCCAAGAGCCAAGGAGCCCTAAAGGTCCACAACAACTTTCAGATCTAGGAAAACTGTTGGGAAAATCATATTCAGGAGACACGTCTCTAAAAACACCCAAAAGGTCTGCCGAGTGGGAAGTAAGATCTGTGCAGTGGCTTGGGGCGGCCCACGAATGGGCCCTGGCATCATCAGAACGGGCTACCTAGCAAAACAGCAGCACCGAGAGAGCACACCTCTCCTCCTATGTGTAAGATTAAGCATTTAGCAATATGTCATATTTTGGTGACCTGCTTTTCAGAAAAGAGGTGTTACGTAAATCACAAAGGCTGCTAAATGGTTTGTGTGCGTGTTTTTTTAAAGCTATTCCAGAGGATGAGGTTCTGCAAACCCCAACTTCCCAACCTGAAGCTTCATTAGGGCTGCTCTGATCATTTCAGGAAAGGTTTTCATAAAGACGGCCCATCTTGCAGAGAACATATCAGCCTGGTTGCCGGAGGCAGGAAAGGCAACAGATATAAAATTTTATTATTTCAATGCCCCAGTAGCAGCCAGGAGGACTTAATGAAATCGCCAAGATTTACAATCTGAAATAGCTATTGCACAGACAGATATGGTTAAGGGAGCTGCGCCCTCTGACCTTTCAACCCTTTGATCCTCACACAGCAGGTGGCCTGGAGCCCCCTCCTGGGCATCTTCCCTCTCTTCCGACACGGCTGAACCTTGATGTGCAATAAGCCTGACCCTACACAGGTGACTCTCGCGGTGCTTATCACCAGCAGCTGCTGCTAATGGAATGGCCCAAATCACTTGGCCTCGAGATTCTGCTTCCGAGATGGGGGAAGAGGAGTCCGCCGTGCAGTGTCCAAATGGTGCCGAAATGATGCTCAATAATTCAGCCCCAAGTCCAGTTGTTTGGCAATGCTTAACGATGTCATTACAAAAAAGCTGTCCTAGAAATGGAACTCTGTCTCCTCCGATTTATACTTTGAGTTGGGGAAAAAAAAAAATCACCTTTTAAAAATAAATCACAAATCTCAGGAAAAAAAAAAAAAAAGAAAATCAACCCCGAAGTCCCAAATGCATCTCTCAGAACTTCCCTAAAACCATGTGCAGCAAATTTATACCAATGAAAATCAAAACAATTTTTGGAAACCTAAAATTGACTGTTTTCAGTTCCATGAAATTTCATTTAAAAAGCCCCATATGCCAAAATGTCCAAATTCTCTTATTTTTAAAAATTGGGATGACTTCCAAACTCATAGCTATCTTTTTCTTCCTTTTTTTTTCTTTTAAAGCTAGGGATGGGTAATGTGCATATGTACTTATCAAGCTTCATAATTTAACCCATTCGGTCAGTACAAAATATCTGCAATAAAATGCTACAGAGGCAGGACATAAATTTATTACCAGCAAATCATTCAAAACAATTGATACCATGGTTTAACAGGTATTGTATTTAGTTAAAGACATGTCCAGAACCCTAGACGGCCTTAGCCTGCAGCTCTTAGTTTTTGTCAGATATTTGGGTTTATGGAGGGAAGGATTTTAGGCAGGACACATAAACCACTCTGTGGGATACCGATAACTTCCAAACACAAAAGCAAACTTTAGCGCCATTGTTGGTCAAACTGAGGGAAAGCCCTGAGCCAGTGTGTTTATTTCTAACAAACATGATCTGGTGGCAGCCCTGCTCTACCTGCAAAGGGCCAAAGCTCAGGTCATTAATGTCTGAATCCAAAGGCAAAGGAAAAACTCACTCCTTTTGTAGCCTACATGACATAGATCTTAAATACTCAACTTTAAATTCATTTTGAAATCAGCTGAGAATCAAACAATATGTAAAGAGAGGTTTAGACGCCAATTTTCGTCACACTTTTCTCTATGGGTGTTTAAGTTTGGTACAGAAAGCAGTATATGGGAGAAATCAGTTTAGCCAGGGGAAAAAAGGTACAGTTACTACATCGGAGTCTGACCACTTTGTACAAAATTATTACTAAGCCGTCTTCTTCAGAGACGCCCAGTGGAAACACTTTATTAACAATAATCTCTACCACTGAGTGAGGGTGAACTAATGTGCATGGCGTTTTAGTCACATGACGTCTGTCATGGCGTTAAGGCAGGTGCCCCATTTCACGGATGGTAAGGCACACGCGCAGGGGAGTTCAGGGACTCGCCCACATCCCGTGCACACAAATGGTGGAGCTGGATTCAAACTTTCGCTCACCGCCTGTGCCACAAGCCTATGGTCTGTCCGGATCTTCCCCCAAGAGGCAAAACAGTAATACGCAATAATCTGTGCAGAAAATGGCAGATTTTAGCCTGCTTACACATTGCCATGGCCCATTTAAAGGCCTTCCGAATCAATTATTTTAGGTCATTAAGAGGAAGTTTAATTTGGTTGACAAACACCCCTACTGTGGTGACCTCACCTATCAACAACAAACGCCTGATGGTCACAAACCCGGACCATGAGTCTGTGGAGCATGGTGTTAAACAAAACCACATGTGCTTGGATTCCAAGTGGGATCTGCCTAGGCCAAGGGTACAGCTCTTCAATCATCACGCCGCTGCTCCCTGAGCTCCCACAATGGCCCCGCCCCTAATCACTTGCAAGGACTTTATGAAAAGAAGTCACCAGTCCCATGTGGCTGGGCTCAGCTAAAAGTGCCTTTGAGTTAACGTCAATTTAGAAAAAGTCACTCACTAAAAACTATAAAAGGAGGCTGAGAAAGAGGAGCAAGTCAATCTTAGATAGACGCCTTTTAACTATACAGTACTGATATCCGTATAATCGCTTCTATTTATTTGGCACCTACCATGTGTCAGGTACCAATTCCCTCACTTACTCTTCATTAAAAACTCATATGAAGTAGGGAATCTACCCATTTAAAAGTGAGGTGTCTGAGGCTCAAAGAGAAACCATAACATCCTCTCTGCAAAGTCCACACTCCCCTCACAGGGTGACAATTAGAAATGGTATGGCTCAAGGGCCATGTATACCGGGAGGATCTCTTTCAATGGTTGATATCATGAAGTATTTCCAACAGGCATCACTCTCTTTTTTAAAACAGAATTACTTACTTATTTTAGAGAGAGAGTGAGAACACATGAGCAGGGGGCAAGGAAGGGCAGAGGTGGGGAGAGAGACTCCTCAAGCAAACTCCCCACTGAGCAAGGAGCTTGATCCCAAGGATCCTGAGACCATGAAACTGAAATCGAGAGTCAGACGCTTAAGCGACTGAGCCACCCAGGCACCCCTTGAATAGGAATCTCTTAAGAAGACAACACAATAATCTTTCATACAGAGCAGTCTAACTATGTGATACAGTAATAATGCTCACTCCCCCAAGACTGACCTCTTGGTTCAACAAAGGAGCTGGTTAAACTCACCTTGACTTGAGACGCTAACTAGGGCTAGAATTTGAACCCAGGGCCACCTAAGTCCAGAGCCCAAGGGTCCTTTCCACTCCACTACACAGCCTCCCCACATGCTGCTCCTTTTCTTAATCCGACAGGATTTTGATTAGTTCAAGCTTCTCTTAGTTACAGTTTATAAACTAAATTTTCTTTGAAGTCAGTTTTCACATTGCGAAGCGGAACTTGCATATAATGACTGGCTAAGTGATGATAGGAAAATTGGCAAACAAGAGCATCAGTGATGGTTTCACATTTTCTACTGGGATTCTCCCTCATAAATTACTCAGTTTTTCTAATCTATAACAGAGGCTTATCTCATCTCACAAGAGAACATTTCAGTCACAACAAATTAGACTGAAAATGTACTGACTGCAAGAGATACTTAAATCAGCCAGAAGTACTTGCTCCCTTTGATTACATAAATTACTACAAGAGCTTTAAATTGTTTTATATTAACTAATTCCA
Organism: Spilogale gracilis; assembly: GCA_004023965.1. Lineage (NCBI taxonomy): Eukaryota > Metazoa > Chordata > Mammalia > Carnivora > Mephitidae > Spilogale > Spilogale gracilis. The sequence continues at coordinate 66,384 of PITA01004124.1, read as the reverse complement.
ACATTAGGGTAAGTGACATTTAAGAATCACACTCATTTTAAAAGTAGGTGCCAGGCGAAGAGGAGAGTGCTTCCAGGGGAAACCCAACAGGCGAAACGCGGGAGCTCCTTCAGGCCCTAAGTTGAACATAGCTCTGAATGCTGGGCTTGTGACAGGGACCCACAGGCCATGTTCTGCATGGCAACAAATACGATGCTAAGGAAATCCCCACAAAAACAAGCCACCATCCAACTACTTTTTTCTTTGTATGCTAAAGCAAGCGCCAGCAAGCGAGCTAAACTTCACTCCTCACTACAAAGAATCATGTTTGGTATAGTGTTTTTACAAAGCTCTTCACATCCACTGTGTCAGTAAAATCTCACAACTCCTTGAGCTAGGTGATATAATCTTAATTTTACTGAGGAGAGAATGAAGTCGTGGAGAGGCTAAGTCCTCAGGTGTAATCAGAGCTCTTCTCTGGAGGCAGGTGAGGCAGCCAGACGCGTCTCCCCGAGCCCCTCACCATGATGCCCAGTGCACGGTGTGGGGGCTGCCCTGAGAAGGAAAAGCTTAGGCAAAGCTGGGGCCTCCGCCCAGCACAGGGACAGGGTGAGGCAGGATCCACTGAGACGGTGCACAGAGCAGAGGCCCTGGGTCCTCACAAATCCACCGTAGTGAAGGGACTCGACAGAAATTACTTTCCCCAAGCCTCAGCTTCCCCATCGGCAACTACGGATCTGCCCTGCCTGGCAGGGAGATGTGGAGGAATGCTCGAAAGTGAAAACGGGTCAGGTACCTGGCACAGCGTCTGAGCAAGGATTCAGAAGATGTCCCAACTCTCTCCCCATCTTGCCAAAGCTCCACCCGTGAGCCTGTGACTAAAACTACCAGGTGGAGTTTTTCCTGCAAGTATCACCTTCTTATAAGCAAGAACAGGATTACTTAGCACTAACAAATAGGTCTCACATGGAATTTCTCAATTCCTGTGAGGATACATACACCAGCCGCCACTTCTGTCTGAATATAATTATGGCTCAGAGTTTTGTATCAATCTCCGCATCAACAAGCGTGAACTACATCCTATTACCGTCTACCTGTGGAGTCCTGAGAAGAAGCAAAATGGCACAATGGTAAACAGGAAACACTCTTCTCCACTCACTGTGAAACGGTGTAAAAATAAATTTATATGTATTAAAAAAGAGAGAGAACAAAGGATTAAAGACTTTCTATGCTGAGGGGAAAAATGAAAAGAAAAAATGAGTTAAAATTGTGCCAACTCATTTGACAGGAATTCAGGTTCTTTGAGATGCACAGGAAAAAAGAAAGGTTATTTTTCTTTTCTGTAAATAAGTAAATCCTGTGATTTTTCTGTGTGAAAGCCTGCTAGTTACACCCGGAGCCCCAGTGCACACACAGTGTGCGGCCTCTGGCTCCCACCGACCACTAACTTGGTCCCTGGAGGTGCCAGCCCAGTGCCCATCACTGGGTTCACCCACAAAGTCGGGCTCCCAGGAGCTCCCGCCAAGCCTCCCCAGGTAAAGGATGGTGAGAAAGAGAAAGGAACGCTGTGACTTTGGCCTCGTGCCCTCACGTACCTATCACATGCCTCTTGACACTGCAATGCTGGCAGAGGTGGCTAGGGGCCTGTGCGTCTGGCTTCTGGATCTCACGCCCCTGTTCCTACTGCCTGAACTATCACTTGGTATACAATCCAAATTTATATCCTCAAACTGGGCTGTAGAAAGAATATCTAATTCATAAAAAGTACTTGGAAAAAGGGAGGAAAAGACAAAATCTAGTAAAAGTGGTGCTTAAACCCCTGAAGAAAGTCATCACCACAAACACCTCCTGCCATGGCACGGTAGCAAGGGAGCCATTCGGAAGCTTGGGTTTGGGATGCTAACACATCTAAATTTTATATATATGGTCATGGTGTGTAATTTACTTAAGAATTACCTTGATCTTTATAAATATCAATTTCCTTTATTAACATGGTTAAGCAGTTTCCAAACATTTTATATGGGAGGACTGTGTTTCTAATGGCCCAGAAGGAGAAGGCCTGACCATGTCCCACCCCTATTTACACACTTCAATGGCTCTCCATTGCCCTATAAAGTTCAAACTCTTTAACAAGGCTTACAAGGCCCTGGACGGCCTGGCCCTTGCCTGCCTACCTCAGCTCTCCTCTCTCCCTTCAGCTCTGTGTTCCTGTCAGATACTGAACTACTCATACTTTCTGGAATACCCATGGTGTTCATTTTAAGTCTTTGTTGATGCTGTTCCCGGTTTCCCTGGCTTTAGTTCAGGCAATCCCTTCCTCTCAGAAGCACAGCCCTCAAGGCTAGATGTGATGTCTGCCCTACCCGACCCATGGCATCCCAAAATCACTGCAGTTACTTTCCACATGTCTGCATCTGCTCCCGACAAAACTCTATGAAGGCAGGGATTCTATGACACTCCCCATTTCATAGAGAACTCCTCGCATGATGCAGTGCCTGTGTACGCAGAAGGCTCTCGAAACATTCCCACAGAAGGGGCTATAGACTTCATGCTTGGCCCCGGGGCATATACAGGACTCCCTTTCTGAATCCTTACCACAATCCGAAAAGACGAAAAGATGGATCCTAATCACAATTACAGATGAAGAAAGTAAGATAGAGAGAGACAAAATATCATGCCTGAAATTCTTACAGCGGGGGAGTGGTCCAGCAGGGGCCTGACAGTTGCATTCACATTCTACAAAAGGGCTGCTCCCACCCCTGACACGTCTCTCGAGTGCGGCAAACCAGCAGACAACAGAGTGAGCACACATCAGCTTTGCTGACACTCCCCTTCCCTAGATGATGAGGACGACGAGCCTGGTAACCTAAGTGTCTCTGAAACAGAATTCAAAGCCATCAACTTAACGATGTAAATGACTTATAAGGCCACTGAGGAAATAAAAACAGCAATGGTTGTTGATCTCTGTTGAACTCTATGTGCCAGACACTGTGCGCAGCCCCCAATAAGCATTAGCTCACCGGATCCCCCAACAGTCCTCTAAGGGAGATACGGCCATTGCCCTCCCCTGATATGTAAGACAACAGAGGTGAAAAGGTCAACCACCATTCCCAAGATCATAAAAGCAGGAAGGAGGGGAGCCAGCATCCTGAGGCCACATTCTAACCACTACACCTCACTGCCTTTGTGTCTCAGTGGAATGGCACCTACAGGAGAACCTGAGTCGCTGTCTGGAAGTGTGCCAGGCCTATCGCCTTTCCTACCTCCTTCCTGAGCATTCTGCCACCAGGAATGAAACATACATGATATCCTATATCCACCCCTCATGTCGCTCTGAGGCCTGGACACAAAACGTTGTTTGCGAGGCTTGGAAAGCAAAGTCTCCATTTATCAAACAGGAGAAGTACCATCGACCAGATGTGACCTGGCACCTGCTACCAGTCATAGCACAGAAGAGAGGCGGCAGAAATGTCTCCTGAACTGAACTGGGGTTGAGAGAATGGAAGAAAACAGCCACTGTGTAATCTGGCCACGTTTCGGTACTTCCTAGCTGCCAGCTAACAAGATCATTCTCTCCAAGAAGAAACTAGGTCTATGCCAATAGCCCTGGCTATCCTGCTAACTTACCACTAGCCTCAAAGTAATGTTTGCTTAAATCAGAGAAGAATATAAAAAGGCAGAAGGAGGGGTAAGAATCAGGACCAACTACACGCTTGTCACGTTAGAAGGAAGGCAGACTCGTTAAGAGGACGAGGTTGCCATTTAACACACAGCAAGGCACCCTGGCAGAGCAGGAAGACCAGAATGAGGTCTTTCCCCAAAATAACCTTTTCTCAAATGAAAACACTAGGTTATAATTTATATTTCCTTTTGTGCAACAAATTTGAGTGTCATAAAAATGGTTAAAAAGTCTTCCTATGGTAGCTTTTTCTAAACTTTTATGAACATCTGCCACATTCATTTGAAGTTTAAAAAATTCTGGCACATATGCAAAGGCATAATAAGGTGCCTATAGCTTTCAAGAAAAAATAACAAGACAGTCAAAAATAAGCCTTTTGCTGAATTGCCAGTAAGAAAACTAGTGTGCGAGAGGAGATGGGCCCTTCCGAGCTCCTTCCTTAAAAGAGCTTTCCTTTGGCCCCAGGTACGAGCTCCTCCCCAAGCATTACAGCCCATAGTTCTTGGAAGAAATCTCAAGAAAGCATTTCTCTCCCTTAAAGGGTATAATAGAACCAGATAAATCCAATCAAAAGGAATGACTAGAGCACTTGGAGTCTGAGCTGAAATCCACGCGAGGAGGTAGAGACTCAATTCCGTGACTGGGTCATTTGTGGCCTCCCAACACACCCAGGAAACACAACTTTGTCTGGAAAATGGCTTAGCTGGCCTCAAGAACAGGGCGACGACTATTTCCGTTTTTTACTGCTGACCACACAGAGTTCAGCATGGCAGACCCCTTCCCAATTTCAAACGGGTCTGAGATTTATCTTGCCTGGTGCTTCCTGAACCTTCTCACTTAAAACCCTTCAAAGGCTGAGGAGAGTAGACTTGCACTCATTCACCTCAATGCAAAACTGTCTCAAATTTTAGCTTCAAAGTTGATGTACATTTTTGCATCGCATGTTTTACTACCAAAGGCCATTTCAAAAATTCCTCATGATCATAGAAAAAACAAAAAAATTACTCCATCTTTAAGTTCCCTGGGAACAGTGATGTCTACTGGGGCTCTAAATGTGTTCTGAATTCCAGTTTCCCAAGCATGCACTCAATCCTTCTTTTCAGAAAGCACCTGCTCGGTGTTCTGCTAGGTGCCGAGGACACCACAGGAATGAAGCACAGTCTTTGTTTTCACAGGACTCCTCCTCCTAGAGATGACAGAGAGGACAGAGAAGCAGATAGCTATCATCCAGAGCAAGAGGTACAAGAAGTGAAAGATGACAATCGGGGAGTAGGCTCAGCCACAGGGCGGGGTGTGTGTGTTTAAGGATCATTGAGAGTACTGGTTAGCAAGAGACAGGGAGAGGACACGAGGCATGACAGCGGCAGAGACAGGGCAGAACATGGGGAGGGCAGAGAGAGGGGGGCCAGAGAGATACAGGGACCAGGCAAAAGCCACTCCACTGAATGTCAAGACTGTACCCTGAATTTCATCTCCATCTTCCTCCCTCCACAGCCTAGCAAATGTCCGGAACACAGAGGCCTTCATTTTGCCTTTGAAATTAATGAGTGAGGCTTCTTAAGAATCCAACAGAGCAAAGAAAATAGTCAGTGAAGTCAGTGAGGAAGGAACAGGGAGTGAGTCGGGTGAGAACCATGGTAACTACTTGGAGAGAAAGAACGAGGAAGAGGAGCACTGAGCCATGCTCCGCGGGCCCAGCTTTGTGCCTTTGCAGGTAGTGGTGTCACTCACAGGGACTCGGAGCACCGGAAGGGCATGTGTGCGCGCACGCGCGTGTGTGTGCATGTGTCTGCATGTGCGCATGCGCGTGCTGTGTGGGGATAATGCACTGTTTGGGGAAGTCTGCGTGTCAGCCATCTGTAGTACATTAGGTGATAGTCAACTGGCACTTGAAACTTTGCATCTCAAGTTCACAGAAAGGGATGCGAGTGTCAGAATCACAGACATTACCTTGGTAGCTGAAGCAAAAAGCCTTCCACAAGATGACTAGAGGGCATGTAGAGAAGAAAAGCAAGCTAAGACTAGAAACGTGGACAAGGCTGAAGGTTAAGGCACATGAAAAGGAGTCTGCAAAAGCTTGTGCTGGAACAGTCTGGAAGGCAGGAGGAGGGGCGGGAAAGAGCTGGGGACTTTGATAGACCAAATGGTCTTCAGATTTGTGTTTCAAACTCTGCCACAACTTGGCAGGAAAGGTCGATGAGAAAGGATTCACTTTTAATTTTTCCCACAGGAGCTTTGGATACACCCCTAAACTTGACAAACAAAGGTAAAACACAGAAGAAATCTCTTCAATCTGATCTAAATACACCATCCAAGATAGTCCATAAACTGTGTACTGTATGTGCTCAGGGCTGGGTGATGACAAGGAGGAACTGTTAACAGAATGTAGGAGCCACATGGCCGTCCTGTCAAATTAGAAATTTGAGCAGATTTCTGTGGTCTATTTTGATCAAGATTCTCAATGTCAAACAAACAGGTTTTTCGATAACCAACTTGTTTCATTTTCGTAAGCACAATAGCACAGTGTGCAACAGTTAGTGAAGAAGCAGGTGGTCCTCGTCGACGTGAAATGAAGGGAACAGAAGAAGAGAAGTAGCACTTCCTTTAAGACATGCAAAGCACCATCACAGACGGACGTGGCTCTAGATTTTCCCTCCGAGAGCGTATCTCCTGTGCAAAACAGGCGAGCCCCCCACCTCCCACCCGGTTTTGCTCTAGTACAAATTTAAGCTCTCTCTTGAGGAGGGAAAAGCTTAAGGTTCATGTCTACGAACCAATGGCACTTACAAAAGCACAGAAAAGGCCTTTAAAAGAACTGCTATCTAATTGGTACAGCCATGCAGAAGGCAATCTGGCACTAGATTCATAGCTTTGACCAAGCATTTCTACTTTGGGGGCTCTGTGCTAAGGAAATAAGTCAAAATGCAGATAAAGCCTTATGCATAAAGATGTTCACCGAAAGGCTATTTGTAACAGTGAAAAATGATAAACAACCTAAGTGTCCAACAATAACAGGAAAATGATTAAGTTGTGGTATATCCAAACAGTGGACTGACAGGGCCCAAATTAAAAATTGTTATTATTGAGAGTAGATTAAAAACATGTGGAAATCCCCATGCCATAATGTTAAGTGAAACAGACATAAAATTATGTGTATATATATGTTATGCACATTCATACCAAATATATATTTACAGAATATAGACTAGGAGGAAGAATAATGAAATGCTAACAGTAGTTGAATCTGGAAATAATGATATTGTGGATAATTTTAACTTTCTTCTTTATACTTCCTTATACCACATTTTCTACTACGAAAAATGTAATACTGTTCTAGCGATTTAGACATCATTTTGAAGAGCAAGCAATTTCCCTTCCCTCGTTCAAACCCCTGAAGAACCCCTTCCCCCTGCCTGTTTGAACCTCACTCCCTCACCCACGAAAATCAACAATCTCCAAGCAAAGTGGAAAAACACTGGAAACCAGAGCCCAGTGGAAAGGGTCTTGGCAGACTGCACAGCTCTGTGCACCTGGGAGGGGGCTGCACATGACGTGTCGCTTCGACAAGCTCCCACGTCCAGAGCTGAATCCAGAGACTGTGTCTTTTCCGCTGCCAGAGCAAAACAAAGCCACAAGTAGAGAGATCTGGGGAGGAAAGGCGCCAACTTACCTCCATTAAACTTAAATGGATTCCTATGAGGTAGGGCATGGGAGCACTGTGAAGAGAAACAGAGACACACAGCTGCTTTAATGTCTGTTGCTTCTGACAGAAAATTACAGATGGTTCACTATTTGGAGAAAAACTGTTTTAATAAACGTATGCACAGTTACATTTCCTTTCACAACAAAAATCCTAATGTGACATTTTGTTCTCAAGCCTAGAAACTTCCGAAGAATTTCAAAATGTGGGCAGCATGAGAAGCAGCACGGGTGGAGGGAAGAGCGCTGACCTTGGCATTAATCCCTCAGGTGTGTCTCTGGGACTATACAAGCCTCAGTTGCCTTATCTTTAAAATGGGATGCTGGAATCAAACTGGTAGCTCATGATCAGAACGAGAGAGACTACATGTCAAGTGATTAGTATAGTTCCTGGCACAAAGGGAAACTATTATTGCCACAATTGTAACACAAAAGGCAGTTAACCAAGTTGAACGGAAGGCATAATGTGTTTCAGTGAAGAATGATCGTTTTTAAATTTTCTGTTTCCTTCTGCCTTCCAGAGATGTGATCTAACTGTCCATTCAGACTGGCCTTAAGTATGTGAGGAACTTCGAGCAGGCCTTCACCCACCAAATGCACACATGCCATCCAGTGACACCACGATTCGCAAAGCCCCTCTCAACTGCTTCATTCACAGGGAAGGCAGTGGTTCCTGCCTAAGTGATTGACTGAGCCGGAGTAGAGAACCCAACTCCAAAGTTCTTAAAACCTGGGCATTATGGACTGATTTCCTTTGGTTTCAGGACTGTGTGTATGCGTGTGTATGCGCGTCTATGCATGTGTATGCGTGTGATGCTCACACACATTATCATTTATATTGCTACTTACCAATAAATGGGCTCAGCCTGATTTAAAGAACTTCAAATTCATCTTTCCTAATCCACACAACAGTGGCACAAGGCAGGCATTATCCCCATTTTACAGAGGACAGAAGAGCCCCGGAGAACTTAAGTCCCTTCTCTAATGCCATAAAACAAAGAAAGCAGCAAACCTGAGAGGACTCAGTTTCTTCTTCTGGGCCACGCTGACTTCATAACACTGAACCTAAAATCCCTGGGCCTACCTCCCATGACTGCGTTTCTTAGGGACGGCAGGGAAGGGAGGTCAAGAAGTAGGAGGATGACAGCGAGTGGGCACCTTTTCCCCAGGTCTGCAGTGGTACTCAACACATCTTATGAAAGGTGCGAGGGTATCTCGTGAGCCTCGAGCAAAGATACCTGGCTCTGATCAAGGTGACCGGGTGCCCTCCCTCTGTGGCAGCCAGGAGACTGCTAGTGGATCTACAAGGATGGCTTTCCTTGGGGACACGGTAGGGGAAACCAGAGGCATAAGAAGCGAGAAGGCAGAGGTGTGCTTTCACTTAAATTACTAAGGAGTTTGGGTTTCATCCTGAAAGCGACAGATAGGGAATGAAGGTTTTTAAACATCAGATGTGCATTTTAAAATAAGAGAGGGCACAATTCCCTCATCACCATTCAACAAATAAAATTCTTCAAGCAAAAATCCTTCCCCAGAATATAAAATGTCCTCCTTACTACAGATCTCAGCAGTAATATATCTTGGGAGCCTGTAAAACAGACCTAAATATTAGCGGCACAATTTGGTAACTATTCTTCTAGAAGACTTTTGTATTTGATAATAGCCAAAGAAAGAATTATACACACAACTGCAGTGAAAGTGAAGTTGTCTTTTCTTTGCTTTCTTCTTCTTCCTCTCTCCTTTTTAAAAAAGGTATCTGCTGTGCACATTCAGCTTCTCTTCGCTTCTAGGGGCAAGGAAATGCCCTATGATATTTTTTTCACTTAAACTGTAAACCATTAGTTTAGCCGCCAGCTACACAAATGCTCAAACTTCCCAGTGTGCCGGGCTCTGCTGTCCAAGCTTTTTCCAGTGTACACTGAAATGAATGTGTTTCTAATTAAGTAGCTTCAGGAACACGACAGCTTCAATGTCAAAAATACAAAGTCTGAACCCTGGCAGGAAGTCTTAAGACTGCAAATGTCTCATCTAATGGAACCTTGCCTAATGTAATGAAAGGAAGCAGGAAGAGTGCAGAATTCCAGAAAAATGGCCACTTATTAATTTGTCCAGAAGCACAGCCTAATGCATAGAAGGGAGAAAAACTCCAATCCATAATATTTAACCGAATCTCATCAACTTTTCCAGTTCCTACATTTAATCATGCAAATGACAAAGGATGCTGAGTTTTAATTAGAATTTTAGAACTGAAATTCCAGCAAATGAGTTAATGTACAGAAAAAGACCATTCGAACAACTGTGAGAAAAAGGTGAAAATAAGTACTGCGAAAGTCTCTGTATAACTAAAGCTCTTACCTGAAAAAGAAATGTTTTCTAGAATTTTAAATACGTAGGTTTTAATGCCATGCCCTTTTGTCCTGCAATAAAAATCAAGGATACTCTGAAAGAGAGGAAAAGGAGTCTTGCAGAAGTGACTACAGATGCAAAATGGGACAAAGCGGGACTCACCCTTCAGGTATTCATTAGGTAGCCATTTTTTTTAAGCCCAATAATTTCCCAAAGAGTAATTATGGCCTATCATAGAAGTGCAATTTCTTAGCCAAGTATTGTTAGGCCTGCAACAGCTCTGGATTTAGAAAATATTGAAAGCACATTTACTCTGAAATCACAGCAGCTCCATGCTTTGTATAAATGCAAATTTAGACAAATACCTTTTACACTGTCATCATCTGCTTACAAAGCCTCAAATACTTCCCTGAATTGACTTGCATTTTTGCTCTGTAAAGATACTAATTACAAATTCCAAGTGGGGAGAGGAAAATGGGGGAAAAAAGGAAACCCTGAGTCTCTTAACATCTCAATGTAGCAAATATGCAACTAGGTAATTCTAGGTGCCTTCTGAAAATTTCTCTTCTCAGTAAACCTTAGGAGTTACTGCAGCTACTGACTCATTTTCTTTGGAAACCTCTTTTCTTCAGCTTTTTATTGTGAAGAGAAACTTGGGGGAGGGGGAATCACATCCCCGTAACACTACTGCTACTTTCATGCTTTTCTTATCCAAAGTTGGCCCACATTAACAAACCTATTTGTATCTTTGAAATTATAGGGGGCATACATATTTTATCGTTTTTTCATTGGCCACGTTAACATCTCCCATATTAGACTACAATCTCTGTGATGAAAGACTGTGTAAGATTCCATCAGATACAGACGTGCCTTAATTTACTGCACCCTATCTCTAGGGTCAGACATTAAGTCGCTTCCAACTTTTCACGGTAAGTCACGCAGTAATGAAAATGAATAACTTCTTGCGCAAGAATTCCCAATCATGGAATTACTAAATCAAGAGGCAGGGCTATTTTTTGTTTGTTTTTGTTTTGTTTTGTTTTTACATCTTTCGTTATTTTTTGGCAAAGTGCTTTCTAAAAGGGCAGGACGGGTCCCATCAGAAATCTTCCAGGACTGTTGCAAGGGCTGGAGATAACCCATGAAGGGCCTGTTAGAGGAGCAGCACATGGTAGGCTCAGGAACTTCTCCTGCCCAGATGGGTTCCGAGGCCCTGATATGGCTGGTCCCACTGGAACCATTCTCTTGGCACCCAAAGAATGACTTCTTGCTCCTGCCCTGGTTCTGAGGGATACCTGCCTGAGCACTGGTGAGGACAGTCGAGGCTCCATTATGAGTGAGGCGCTGGACAGACATACTCTGGCTCATGGGCTGCTGACTCCGAGCACACTCTTGTCACCCCCCTTCTACTCACTGAGTTCAAGAGGCTGCTTAACACTTTCTTCGAGAATGCAAAGACTACAAGTAAACTACAATTTGTTATTTCCTCACTGTCACCCTTGAGCACACCTTGAAAGGAAAATACAGCAAAACACATTTGTTTAAGCTGTTCCTAAAACACTCCTTCAACATTCGGAGTTCGACCACTCTGCATCATTTTGTGATTCAGTCATCAATGCGTGTGTTTTCCCAAGGGTATTTCAATAACAAGACATAATTCAACTTCATCTAGAAGCTCCCATCCTTTATCAGGTGCCCCAAAGAACTTGTTTGTTGCTTCTCAAGAACACCAATGCAAATATCTGTTTAACTAATAGCAAACGAACACCAGGCTCCTCTGCTCTGGGTGCCTTTCAGCATTCATGGTGACTTTACATTTCAAGGCCAATTCTGAGCACGATTTTAAATGGCGATTAGACACAACATGTGCGGAACCAATAGTGCACATAATTAAAGTGGTGATCATATTAACAGCTATGACCAAGTTCATACACAGGCTGGCCACAACGACTGTGTCACAACTGCCCGGTGGCCAACAGCAACTATGGAATGCCACCGTGCATCTCCAAAGAGCGGAATAGGGTGTCTATTAGGCCTTTGTTCTCGGGGAATCACTGCACTGACTTCATCAGTTACATTCTAGAAGAGTAAAAACTATTCTTTCTTCCTTCTTCCCTGCAAAGGAAAGATGGTCTGTTGCTGGTGTCAAGGCAGTGACAATATAATGACCTTTACCTGAAAGGTATGTTTAATTTGAATTCTATTAAGGTGAAAGGGAATATTATAATATTTATCAAGCTACTATAACCTGGCTGCTTTTATGCATTATTTACACAGAATTGTCAAAACAACTCTCCAAGACAGTGCTGTTATCCACATTTTCAGATTGGAAAACAGGCTCAGAAAGGCGAAGTAACATGCCCAAGGTCCCACCGCTAGGAAACAGGGAAGCGCTGATTCAAACCCAGGGCTGTCGGATGGCTATGCCCAGGCTGACCCACAGCACAGGCGTGGTACTTAAGCCAAAAGACGTGCTGGTTCACCAAGGGGGCCACTCACCCAATCCTACGCACTCAGGCCTGCACCGTGGAGAACTTTCTTACAGGTAAGTTCTATGCACGAGCTCACTCCCCGCACGAATGTGGCTCCCACAGACTTATTAATGGTCTTGCAGCCCTGTTCATTATTACTGCACATTCACAATTTATTTAATTCCTTTCCCCAGACAACTAGGGCCCTCTTAATTATGTTCCCCTGAGGTGAGTGGCTACTAATTGGAAAAGAGTCAGGTGAAATAAAAGAACACTGGCTGCTCAAATCATAAAACACAGCTTCCCAGGACAAAGGGGGAGAGGTGGGGGAGGGCCTGTGGAGAGGTGGGAGCGTCCCACCCCCAGGTAAGCAACACCTCTTTGACCCCAGTAAGGAATTAGCTAAGAGCTGCCCAGGGACTTGGAAGGTCCACTCCATTGCTTTTCTTTTCCCCATAAAAATGCACAGTCAGCATTACAGTTCACAAACCGCAGTGCCCACTCTACTTCTCAAAGGCACACACCTCCTTAATCACACGTCGACTGGCAAAGGGGAGCCTGTAAGTCTTTCCTCAGTTCACTACTTTTAAAGGAAACGAAACTCTGAAAGAAGCCTTCATTTTAGCTTTTCTTTCTTTTTGAAAAGAAACAGAAATACAAACACAGCTTGTCCTACACTTTAAGATTCTGCTCTGAAATGAGGAGCCTTGGCCTGGGTAGAGAGGTTAAGGGACGAGAGGTGGGAGAAAGAACACCAATGAAGACTGCACAGCACATCCTGTCGGAGAGCACTCCCCATCACAGTTCTGGTCTCACCGGGAGCAACCAGAGGGAGGGCGTGCAGGCCAGCGTCCTGGCTGGTGTGCAGAGGCGTCGGTCCCGGCAGCCACCATCTACTGCACACCTGCCAGGAGCCAGCACCGGGCTGGAGCTCAACAGGCATTTTCTCAGGGGACCCTCATGACAATAGTGTGAGGCAGGGCCTACTGCTACCAGCACCATGCAGATGAGGAAATGAAGGTCATGCAGGTCACAAAACTCATCAATGGCAGAACAGATTAGAACCCAACCCCCTTCTGCTGAGACAAAATGGGCCTACTGTTTCCCAGAAGCCCAGTCTTTGCATAGCCAGTGGAAGGAGGGAGGAAAGGAGATGAGGTCGTCCCTAATCTGCTTTCTGAGGGCCAGCCCACAGCCATGCCAAGTCACAGGCCCCGTCTCATCATGTCCATGTGCCCAACTCCCCATCTCCCCCTCACCATAGGAATCCTCCTGCTTCAAACTGGTCTCTGAGCCCTCCCTCAGATGGTGTCTCTGGGCCCCACCCCTCCTCCTTCAAGTCCTACTGAACCTCTGCTGCCCATCAGGACAGAACACCTCCCTTGGTAGAGGCTTTTGTGTGGGTTGCCCATTTGGCATAAAGCACATGTTATTTGCATGGTTCTTCTAGATTATCAGTTACAGGAGAAACGAAGTGGTTCCTGCATGCCGAGCCTGGAAGAACAGTGACAGCGGAACTCCTCCTTCCGGAGTGCACACCTGACGCTAAGGGCTGTGCAGCAGGCTTGAGCCACCTTATCTCACTAATCCCCAAATAATCCTATTTATATCATTCATTTTATAGATTAAAAAAAGGATTCCCAGGAACCTGCCCATGGTCACAGTTAATGGTGATTCCAGCTCAAAGCCTTGGACTTCAAAGTCTCTTATGCTACTCTTGCTTAATATTCTCTTATCCATTATGCTAACTTAAGAAAAAAGAAAGTTATTTGACAATTGTAACTGAAAACGAAAATAGCAAGTGGATACTTCCTAGAACAAAACCGCTTGCCTTACTAGCTAAAATCAATTGATGTTTTTTGTTCTAAATAAGATTTAAAGCAATTTAATAGAGCAACAAAAGCAGGAAAAGAAACAGGGGCAAAAGGGAGAAACATAAGCCAGGGTGAAATCGGTGCTCAGTTGTGGGCTGGGAGGTCTCTGGTGCACCTGCAGCGAGGCCACAAGTTTGGCTGTGAGCACTCCAGCCGCCCACACCCAAAGAGGGAAACAGAACTGTAACGGGCTTTGTGGCGTCCAGAGAAAAAAATCAGCTAGTTGTTCAGGAGCTTGAATTTGAAGAAGGCAACTGGGGAGGGGAGAGAGAAAACGAACATCTTACAGTATAATTATTATGCACTCAGTGTCTTCCATCTGCTGGGCAGGCAACCAACAAATATTACTGTGCGTCAGGTGTCACGTTGGGCTGGGGATCGAGGACCGAGGAAATGGTTCGGGTCCCTGACTATTCGGAGCTTGCAGTGAACAGAAGACATGAAATGAGCGTATTAGTGTATGTGTGTGAACTGAGGTGAAGGGAATATACAAGGTGCTGTAGGGCGGACCTGAAGTGACCTCATTTCATCGTGGCAACAGTCTTGAAAGGCTGATCTCCATAATTTATAAAGGCAACTACGGCTAAACAGGTTAAGTGACTCGACAAAGGTCACAGCTGGTGAGAGGCAGAAAATATGACTTGAAAAGCAGAAGGGATACAAATGCCATGAGTTAATCAGTTTTCTTAGAGGAAAAGGTATTTAACTTTGTGCCTCATTTCCAACCCAGCCCTCTCTGATTTATGAGCAATACCCCAGGATGAGGACCCATGAGAGGAAAGCAGCAATTCTAGATTGGGAAAGGAGGCCCAGACTGCCCAGGTTCCATGTGTGCCGTCGGGAGTCAGCACACAGGGCTCACAGTGGGTCAGCATGGTGTGCATGGGACCGGGCACTGGAGGTGGTTTGTTAATGTGACACATGTCTATCACTGCAACTGAAGCATGGGGGGTGGGGGGATGGAGGGGCAGTGCCTTTCTCAGCATGGGCCCTGTGGCGTCCTGGGGTAAACCTTGGAGTTTGGGGAGATGCCTTCCAGAGCTCTGAGCCCCCAAACCCAACCTAAATGAACACATGAGCTACAAAGATAAGGCTTGGATGAAAACCTGGAAAGGTCAACATCAAAGCCTGAAGTGGTCCGCCCTTTTGTGCCTCCTCAGTCTACCGGAAGGAGACATACTTGGAAAACATCAGGGAGGGCTCCATGGCTAAGACCACTGTAGTAGGAGAAGTTAATCACAGAGAAAAGGTCAGGAGCCAGGGCTCTCCATTGCCCCAGAGAGTTCAATGAGAACCATAACAGCCAGAGCCAGGTGCAAAGGGCAGTCTCAAGTTGAGCCACCAGCCGCCCAGGAGGCTCTCACAGAAATGCAGGAATGAATGAGGGAAGAAAGAAATGAGGAGAGAAAGAGAAAAAGAAATTTATGGGTAAATCAAAGGAAAGTAAACGTTCCCCCCCCCCCAAGGTAAACGTTTAAGAAGAAGGAAAGAGGTTTTGTTTTGTTTTGTTTAGGATTAAGATACGTCACATGCCAAGATGCACAGCATCCAGTTACTTCTTAGCCTAGTCTCTCAGTCCTTCAAACGTTTAAGGGTAAGAACAAATGCGTTGTGTTGAGTGACTGCTCTGAGCCTCGCACTGCGCTGGTGGCTTCCGGTACTCTGCCTTGGGCCAACAACCAAGAGAGGCAGGGATGCTTATCCCAAAGTCCTGCCATGAGGTAGGGCACCTCCCGGGCTGTGACATGATGGCATTACATGGTCTGTGGTTCCTACCCTGTTAGTGACTGGGAACACGTCTAGAATGTTTGCTGTAGAGACCACCACACTGCACCATAGAATTCCACAGTCTTCTAAGTCCTGGGTCCAAGACAGGCTCCAGGTCAAGGAGGAGTGAGGAACTGCATACTGAATGTGTCTCAAGAAATGGAAAGCCAGGTCCAAGGCTTGATTGTATCAGCAGAGGTCAGGGCCTGCCAAGCTCCATACCGGCTAGTCAGAGACTGGGGCAGGGGAAGCCCCTTGTCACATGAGGCAGCAGGACTGGGCCTGACAAGGTGGGGCCAGGTTCTGATGCTCAGATGCAGACACAGAGGAGGTGGAGGGCCCACAGGGTGGGCAAGCTGCCATCAGGAGAGCTCCCCAAAGGATGGCTCGCAACAACCACCATCCCCAGCCAGGGAAGGGCCATTCCTTCCTTTGGATGGTAGACAAAGGCACTTTGTCTCCTCTAACCAGGCAAGTTTCTGCACCATTGTGGGCACGCAACACTGAGGCTGGATGATGGCTGGCTCGCTGCACACCTAGCATCTATGCCATCAGGGTCACCTCGGAGGGAGCTAAGGTCTGATGCCAACCACCTATACATGCTACTCCTTTTCACAGAACATGTGCTTTCTGTTGTATATGCTTTTGGAAGGTTAAAAAATGTCTACTTTTAAACAAGGACCAATTAGCTTACTAACAATAAAGACTGTATTAAAAATCTAATGGATCTGGAATTAGTAGTGATGGTTGCACAACCTTTTTAATACACAAAAAACCCAGAGAACTGTACACTTTTAAAAAGGTGGTTAAGTGTTGTAGTACAGGAGTTAAGTTTGAATTTTAAAAAATGGAGAACTTGAACCTACAGTATCAATGTAGATTCCTATAGAGCCTAGGTAATGCAAACAGCTCCCAGTCTCTTCTCTCTGCCATTTTTCCGCCAGGAAGACAGTTTACTCATAAATTGTCCATAACTTCCTCCAAAGGTTCTTGGCACTTCTTAGTCTTAGGTGCTGAAGGAAATGAATGGACATTTAAATGTAGTGACTGTCAACACCAAACAAGTTTTTAGATTGCCAGTCTTTTCATGGAGAACGTATTTTTTGTTACACTCTTATGCATGAGGAAATGAGAGGCTTATAGGGATAATGTGATTCACCCAAAGACATATATTCAGTGGGACCAGAGATAGGATTTGGACCTGAAAATGAACTCATCTACTACTCAGCTTCATTGTTCAAACTCAGGGTCAAGTTTAGCCAAATCTTACTAAGGGATTTACCTGGAAATCTAGAATTTCCCTTTGTTCAACCAACACATGCTGTACACTTGTGTTGTACAGGCCCATCAGAGACCCAACTTCCTTCCTTCTTCTGTGTGAAACTGAAATCTTGATCCTTAGCCTCTCCTACTGCTTGCCAAAGGAGCTCCTGTTGGTGTGGGTCCACCCTTTGAGCACTGGACTGGGACCCTTGCTGCTTCTTAGCTGAAAAAAAATCTGTTCCACTCTTGCCGGGACACCTGAATTCTTTTGTGAAGAGTGTTTTATCAGATCCAGGACCATCTATAAATAAGCTCCTACCTTCCTGTCCCTAACACCAGGGATATGAGGAGGCACTCATAAATACTTCCTACAAAATGCAAATGACAGTTTTTGCTCACTTGGATTTCAATCTTTAATAAAACCTACATAGCCCAGATTTTAGGATATACAGAATTTTAGTCACACCTGTCTACCTAAACTACTTTCATTTCACCTGGGCGTTGTGTATTCAACTGAATTTCGCTGGATCATTTACATATATTCCCATTAGCAGAATGACTATAAATCTCTCCCTGTCTCTCTCTATATACATACATATATATATATATATATATATATATACACATACATATATATATACAGTTGTTAATAACAAAAATAGTACCTACTATTTATGAAACACCTGTTTTTTGTGTAGTAATTACTATTCATGTTTGACAGAAGAGAAAGGAGGCTCAGAGAGGTTCAATGACCTCAAAGCGAGTAAATGGGGAAGCCAGAACCAAAGCCAGGTTTTTCTGTTTCCACCACATCACAGTTCATTGATTTCTATTTCTGTCACTAAGAATATCAACAATCCCACTAACTTCAGCATCAATTTATTCCCTGTACAATATCTCATGGCATCGGTGAAGAGAGAGATGAGACTGGACCCAGCTCCAGTCATCCAAAAGTCATTTCATAGCTGTGTCCAGACCGATGCCCCTTCACCACGTGGACTGTGTACCCTGTGATCAGGCACATTTCAGCCTGCTTGCAAAAAATTCTAGATGGAATACATGATGCAGCATGTGGGGATTGATTCAGAACCCAACAGGCAGCATGGATAAAGAATCTAGAACAAGTATCTCTCACAAAGACAAATGCAAAATTCAAAACTTAATTGTTCACATAGGATATAATTTTTGGTTCAGCCATGTCAAGAGCATCAGGAGTTAGGTACTAACTTGACTCTTGATCTGGCTGGTCTTTGGGGGAACAAAATGAACTTGCCCTGATCTGCTCGGGAAATATTTTGTCGCAAAGGCATGTTAGCAAGTGTCCAGAATAACCCAAATATACAACTCAATTTGGGAACTGACTTGTAGTCCTTATTTAGATGCTTCTGAAACAGTAAGGCAGAAAAAGGAATTTACATGGGAAATACCATATGGTTTCTACTGGGACCTTTTATTAGCAACATTTAATTAGCATAGTGCTGGGTACATAATAAGTGCTCTACAAATATTTTCTGAATGAAAAACAAAAATCATCAAAAAGCCTACATGAAAATTTTTTTCACAAAATTTTGGTGATGGGTACAACTTAGTCTCTAAAACTCTGGAGGATATGAGTAAGGAAAGCTTTAGTATCAGATGACCATACATTTTTGGTGCAGGCTCTACCATTTCTTAGCTGTGTAAAAGTGGTTTAAATCACCAAACCTCCCTAAGCTTCGATTTCCTAATCCATACAATGGAGCTAATAATGAAACGGTTTGATTTTTAAGATTTGCAATAGTGTTTATAAAGAGTCTGATACATACACACTACTCAGTAGATGTGATGATTATAATGAAGGGAAACATAGATTCTCATCAGCAGGTTCATCCCTCTGTCCCAGAAATGGGAAGGCCCTCCTAACATTGGCCAAGGTCAAGGCTGCCATCAGCCAAGGTAGGGAGCATTCTCATTTTCACTTTCAAAGTCAAGAAAACGGTACAGATCTAAAGTAGAAAGGAACCAGCAGCACATGTCTTTAAATATTCATAAGGGCTGGAAATGTCTTACTCCTTTCGTTTTCTCTGCCATCTGCTTTTGTTTCTTTTCTTTTCATTCTTATGCCACAGCTGCAAATGAAAACAACCATACAATAACTCAAGTTAAATAAAAAAAAAATCAAAATAAAAACAATCTGAGGGGTAAAAAGAAAAGATGAATTATAAAGTTTTCCCCTGAGCTCACAAAGCAGCAGAAAGAATGTTTGATCTGAGTTAAACCTTCCAGAAACCAAAATCCATGTCCCATGTTTATAATAACCATGATAAGAGCAACCACCATTTACTAAATCCCCCTGTGTGCCTCTTGATGACCAATATCTCTAATTCCAAAGGCACCCTTCAAAGAAGGTAAATTAAACCCACTTGACAGAAAAAGATACTGCAAGTCAAGAGATAAAATAGATTTTAAATGGTTATGCAGCTAGTAAGAGATGAAACTGAGATCTGAACCCAGGTCTATCTGAAGCCAAAGCCCAGGCACTTTGTCTACCACATTCTCTAAAAATGGGGAAGGGATTTGAAAATTTTAATTTGGGAAATATTTGGGCAAACCATTTGTACTAAACTGATTTATTCAGATAATTAAAATCTGTGATTATACCTCTAATTAAAGTTAACTCAGATAATTGGTTGCTGTATTTGTGAATGCACAATTAGAGTCTTCCACATAATTGCGGGGTTTTCGGCATCAAACTTTCCATTTATTCACCGCATCCCAGAGCTTTGCCCTGCTGGCTTCTGTTTTACTCAAGGCTGCATTATAGCTCTTGGGGTCTCTGAGCTCAAGGACCATGACTTGTGATACCAACGGCAGGATCTGGACTCAGCCCCACTTAACATGTCTTTGTCCAGAAGTCAATGAACACCTCATCTTCAAGTGCAATGTAAAAAGCTCTCACAGCCTACACTGTTGTCCTGAAAACCCCTAGCAGCATGTACCTGAAGAAAAACTGGCAGCAGTGGTCCTCATGTGTTAATTACACTTTCGAAGTCTATTATGCATAGAAAGGGCACCTGCTGGCAGTGAAAATGACTAGAATCTGCCCTTCCTGTGCAGTGAGTAAATTGAGAGTTCATTTCTACAGGAGATAATAGTTTTCAGATTCCATTTCGTGTATCCCCTGCATGGGGACGTACTTAACATTTAAATCATCTGCAGAGGAACAAACCTCCTTCAGATTTACATGTTTCAAGCTCCTAGCACTTTACTTAAAATGCTAGTTATCCCTGCTGGCTCTTACCACCAAGGATTAAACTCAACAGTGGTGAAAGTCACTGAGCACAATAGAATAAAGTTATTAGCATTGACTCAAATTTCATGACATTTGCAGTTTCTGACCAAAGCAGTTGGTAGCAGGCTGAAGGTGATCAAATCAAGCCCTGAATGGAAGATCTGTTTTTTTCCTCTTGGGGTCCTTTATTTCCACATTCTTAACATCTTGTAGTTAGTGAACAGATACCAGTCTCACTGGCCTGTAATCATCCTTTGGTCAATGTTAAAAAAGTTCCGTCATGAAAAGAAGAGACCAGGAGAGGGACTGCTATCATATACACAGAAACTTCCATGATGAAGCCTAATCACAAAACCCACTCAGGCTCTGAAAAATATACAAGTTTGAGCTTTGATTTTTTTGGAGTGGAAGTTGGGGTTGACAAGGGCTTAGCCTTCGTTGTCAATTCTTCCCTTCTAAGGCAGACCTACCAGCATCCCTGCTCTTGGGCAGGCTGGTGACACAGCTGACGGGAAGGCTGGAGTTAGAAAGGAAGCTGAAAAGAGGAACTTGGATCACGTTCCACAGGAAAGAGCAAAACAGCCAATAAATCCTTTAAGCAAACAAGAAAGGAGGGCTGGAAAGAACAACTGGCTAGAATAAATACTGACTTTTTTTTTAAAGTGAAACTTTTCAAGTATCGAAAACATACTTTTTCATTGTAGAAACAGAATAACAAAATAAAATAAAGATCACACTGAGTTCCTCTCCCTCCTCTCCATTACAAATCCCTGTTAACATTGTGGTGTGTTTCCTCTTAGACCTCTGCCTGTGTGTGTGTGTGTGTGTGTGTGTGTGTGTGTGTGTACACACAGATATATCTACATATGTATGCACACGTCTACACAACATATTTTTTGTTTTACAGACATTATATAATGTTTGCTTTTATAAAAACGGAATCATACAGTACATGGTATCTACACTGGAAAAAGTTACCAAACCTCTTGGGACATTGGTTTCCCGATCTGTGAAACGGAGCTGATAATACCCGCCTCACAGGGTTGCTAGAGGAATTAAGTGAGATCACAGACTGGGGCATCAGAGTTGTTACCACTGTAGATGACAAAGCCTTTCCTCTGCACAGTTCTGGAAATGTAAGGTGCTAGTTTTAAGCTAGCTGATAATTTAACAACCAAAGCTTTCGAAAAAAATAGAAAAATAAAGTTATACTATTTGGGAGGCAGAGGAACTACAATGACTCTGCCAATATCTGCACAAAGAAGCCCATTTGTGCTCCCATCTGAAGCTCAGCATCAGGACACACGGGTGCGTACGGGACACCTGGGTGGCTTAGTCGTTTAAGCGTCTGCCTTCAACTCAGGTCATGATCCCAGGGTCCTGGGATTGGGCCCCATATCAGGCTCTCTGCTCAGCGGGAAGCCTGCTTCTCTCTCTGCCTGCCACTCCCTGCTGCTTGTGTGCTCTCTCTCAAATAAATAAATAAAATTAAAAAAAAAAAAAAAGACACACAAGTGAGAACTCTAAGGTTACCTCTTAAAGCACATGTCTGGAATGAGGTGTGCAGGGGTGTGTCTCTCCATGGAGGGGATCAGAGACACGTGCATAAGGAAGGGACCTGTGTCAGAGTGTGTGTGTGTGTGTGTGAGAGAGAGAGAGAGAGAGAGAGAGAGAGAGAGAGAGAGAGTATGGGGACCACGTGTCTGCGTGAGGGTAGATGCCTATGAGAATATTCTATGTTTGTGGGCAGTGGGGCTGGTAGTGGTGGTAGCAGTAGGCTTCTATGTGCTAAGGGGATTGGGAATTGCTGTGTGAGTCTGTCTTAGGAACATATAACCCCTTTCTACCTTTTCCATCTATTCCTCTCACTACTCTCCTCCACCTTTGTCCGCTTTCCTCCTCACAGTCCCCTATCTCTTTCTTCCTGTCTGAGTGTCAGTGTCCTCCTCTGCCCAGCCCCCCAGCCTTTCATTTAAACGACAACAAACACTACTGGATAGCAAACATGGTCTTCTCCTTTGAGACACGTGGCAGTATGGAAAAAACCAAGAGAGTTGATTTAGATGCTCAAAAGGAAGCAGCAAGTCTAAGTGGAGGAATAGTCCCTTCACTTCATAAGAAGTGGGAGAAAGGCACAGGTAAAAACAGCTACCTTGATAAGAAAGATACATAATTAAAAGAGAAATAAGCGAATTCACTTCCTGCTATGCATTGGAGAGGGCCACTGATTTTTATCTAATGGCCCTGAGCTACATCGTGGTTGTACACATGCCTTCCTGGGATGAAGGCGAGCCCAACACAGTGAAATTAGGACTATTGCAGAATACATTTAAGCTCCCAGGTTAGTTCAGTGAACCTTTTCAGTGACAGGACTGCAAAATGGGCTCGAAGAACCCAACAAAGATCATGACTGACTTGATGGTAAATGTCCTAAACTCATCTGTTTTTAAGTGACAGGGCTGTGACCCCTCCATGGGTCACTTTCTCCTGAAGCTCTCAGTTTCTGGCAGGCAGTACCTTTTCCTACCTATGTACAGTACTCCCTTATCAACGTCTGCTGACTTGAGCTGTCTGGAGACAATGTCTTTAATCACATTATGCTGGAGAAAGAAATTATTCAGAAGGAAAACAGATTCAAATCTGTTACACAGACAGGTAATCTATCGAGGACAGAGAGTGACAATATATCTGCGGAAACATTTACTGAGCCTTTACCACGAGCCAACTTTTCTACATTGTGCCCTTACATCTGTTGAATCACTTCTCTTCATACATTACATACGGCACGACTCCACTTTGCAGATGAGAAACAAGTCTTAAGCCAAGTGACTTGCCCAAGGTCGTAGAGCTGACTCTAAAGTCTGCCTGCCTGCCTTCCTTTCACTAAAATACATGTTCCTGAACAGTGGAAGTCACGGCAAAAACCGCATAGGTCCTGAAGCCTGGATTGTGCGCCCAAACCACAGCTGAAAATGAGTCCTACAGAACGTGCCAGGGTATGGCTGAAACTCGAAGACCTCAGGGACCCCAACTGTTCTCCTCACCAGGCTCCGGGGGAGATAAACAAAAAAATCACACCACTACTTGGTACTTTGGTCTTTCCAAAGTGAGCAATGGGAAAAAAGCCACTGCCTGCAACTTGGAAGAATGCCACAGCACAGTTGAAAGCCGCTGGGGAAGCAAAGGGCTAGGCGATCCATCACCTGGTCTAAAATTCAGTCATTCTGAAGTCAGTAGTTTCAGGTTGGTCAGCAGCTGCATTACAAGGGACGGCCCTAACAGCCTCATCAGGTGCTGGGGAAGGAAAAGCAGGGGGCAGGGTGGGGCGGGGTGAGCAGCAGCCTTACCAGCAGTAGTCCAACAGGTGCGGAGGCAGGACGGGGATGTACACGTGCTGCCAGAACATGGGGTACAGCATGGCGGCGGCCCCGTGGATGCAGGCAGTCAGCTGCAACACAAGCGAATCAGAGCTTCAGCGCTACGAAATCCACGTGGGGAGACGCGGTCACTGGCGGTGAGCAATCAAATCCAGTACCTACTTCTCCATAGTTAAAACTGTAAGTTACCCTCAACCACTCGAATTCAAATTTAGTGAGAGTTTGCTTTTCCCAAGAAAGCTTCCTCCCCACCCCGATTATGGAGCTAATGCACAAGGACAGTAACAGTTTTAGAAAATGGGAAAAGGGGCAAACGATAATAAAAGTCTTTTACCACCTGAAGATAACTTGACGTTCTGGGGAGTTACAAAGCGCTTTTGTTCCCCTTTCTAGTAAAATTAGGACTACTGTAAATACAGTAATTCTCTTTCTTTTAAAGTTTATGTTTATTTGCTAGCATTTTCCCACATCCTTAAATATTCCTAGAAAACATATCTTTTAATGACACTCAATGAAATTTCCCACACTATATTTAACCATTCTCTCAACATATGTTATATAATCAGATCATGTCAATAATTTTTATACATGGTTCCTAGATGTAAGATTCAAAGATAATAACTATAGTTTAAATATAAGAAATGCATTCATATAATAAGTAGCATGCACTAGAATGTCCTCTCCACACCTCACCATGGCTAAGAACTGTAGTCAAGTTAGTAGCTTTGGAAGTGTATCTATTTGGGTTTTATTTTTATTTCTCTGATCATGTCTAAGGCTTAACATTTTGTCATACTTCTTGGTTCTATTTCCCACAAGTAGATAGTCTGTTCATATTCTTAGTCCACTAATGAGTATTAGTATTTTTTTTAAGTGATTTACAAGCGAACACTGGATATTTACAAAGGATAGTAATGCTTTGTAATGTTTCTGAAAATAACTTTCAGATTCAAAGGAGATGGGGGGAGAAAGTTTAAATAATTTCACAGACAAATCTCATCTTTTTTTTTTTTTTTAAACAAATCTCATCCTTCATGATGGTTTCTACTGCTATTATACTACAAAAGTCGTCCAAATTCTTCCCCAACAACTCTTTAATCCATCTGGAATTAATTTAGGTTTAAGGACAGAGGTGAGAATTTATTTTCTCCACATAGTTAATCAATTGCCCCAGCACTGTTTACTAACTAATCCTTCCTTTCCCTCTTCTTTTGACATGCCCCTATTTCATATTTCTTCTTTTTCTTAAGAGCTAGACACATCATTATCAGGATGTGATACAATTAAAAAATTAGGGACAGAGATATAATGGAATAAAATCACTACAAAATTCAATATAGTGAAAGAAGAAAAAAAAAAAACCCAACACCTTTGGAGATGTGGCTATGAAGTGACAAAAGCCAACAACACATGTTTCTTTCTGCCCTTTTTCTTTAATGTTTCTTTGGTTTCTGGGAAGCCTGTTCCCATGAGGACTTTGCTTCTTTTGGAAGCTGTTAACTGGCCTTTGCTGACAGAAGGACATTTACGTGGCGAAAGAGTGACGTGCCAAGGACCAGTTAAAAGAATCCCAGAGGTTAGTGTAACATGAACAGCTTTAAATTGGATATTCTGCTGATGTTTCCCAGTTGTGAGAGCTGTGTATTAAATTCACGGCTGCTACTTTCTTCCCCCTCCTTCTCCCTCCAGACCCTGTTCTTTAAATCAGGTACATGTCATGAACAGGAGCTGATCCAGCAAGCTCTCAAGAGTTGTTCCCGGAGACTCTGCCAAGGCTTGTAGGTTTAATCCATCCCTTCTCAACCCATTTCAGTAGGATTCCATATAAAGAAGGTTGTCATATTTTATATGACTCATCTCTTCAGGGTTAGAAGAGATGAAAAATCTTTGCTGGTGTTGAATGAGGAGAAACTGAACCAACTTCACACTGACTGAACCCTGAAGTCAGTCTGGAGGGTTACCCTGGCTTTGGGCCCCAGTCCTTTAAGTGGCTGCCAAAGGACTCATACTGAAGTGCAGGTCCAGTCATGTCACATCCTCCTCAGAAGTCTCTGGGGGCATGTGTAGAGCAGCCGTGTCCCCCAGTGCCCAGTCTACCTATAGAGCAGCATCTCCAGCCACAGGCTCCACTGCCTTCTCCAAGTTTATCCTCTGAACAAATCGTTTCAGACTTAGAAGTAGCTAAGTACTTCTTTCCCAAATCTGTGCCCCTAGCAAACTCCTCCTCCTCTGGGTCTCTGTGAAAGCACATAAGCCCCCATTACTAATGGGGCTACCCCTAGTGTGCATGTTTGTCCCCTCACCATAAAGTGAGAAGGACCCTGCCTCTCTTCCTCTCTGTGTTCTCAGTGGCACCGCATCTATGTATGTGTGAGTCAATGCAATGTTTCTTCCATAAATAAACAATTCCTACTTACAATATATTCACATTACAAGATAGTTAGTGGCCTGGCTTTTAACTGCTGGACCAATATTTTCCTAAGTCTTACAGAGTTGGGTATATGACTCAAATTCCAAAACAATAATGGCAAGCTTAGACACATAAATATGCCATACTTTTGAGAAATCATGTTAATGGATTCTCTCTCTCAATAATATGCTTATTCTGTAACTCTGTAACACATCAAATAAATAAGTAAAAGCACTTTAAAATCTCTAAGGTTGCTGTACAAATATAATATGTCCTCATCACATGAATTCATTTGTAATTCTCTTTGGAAAAGTCATTCAATAAAATGTTCCTGGTTGAGACAGAACTTGATTACTTCCCTTTTTTTAGCTTGGATTGGTTTGAGTCAAAATCCTATTTCAAGCAATAAAGTGGCAGAGATCTTATCTCCAGACAATGTTCTTTTCATGTCTCCTTTCCCTCAGAAGACCTAAAAGCTAAATGCCAAGATTTTAAAATCGCTATTCCTCATAAAAATCGAACTCTGAAGGTGCTTGGTCATCATCTTCATTGGGGGTTTTCTAAAAGCCAAATCTCTGTAATTGGAGTAAAATGGCTAGGCGATCCATCACCTGGTCTAAAATTCAGTCATTCTGAAGTCAGTAGTTTATTCACTTGGTTAAGAAAACAAACAAACAAACAAACAAACAAAAACGAGAATTGTTTGGCTCTTTTCCAAAATGCAAAGTGGTAAAACCATGTATATCGTTACTTAGGAACAGTGGGGAGTCAACCACAAGAAAAGTGTTATGATTTATCTAGGCTTAATCAGAAATAATATTACATCCCATAAATTATCATTAGCCACTTATTTTTAAAAACAACTCTAAGGCCAACTCCTCTTGTAAAGTAAGGCTTCTAAAGGCCTATGCTCATTCCTTACAGAATACAAAATTTGAAAGTAATGAAAGTATACAATTTGGATTATAGTCAACAAAAGGGTATTGTGAATATCTAATTGAAGTGCAAGTTGAAGAAAATGATCCTATCAAAATCTCACTCAGTGGGAGAATAGAAAGATAGTATGTGTAAAATTTGCCCAAAGTCATTAGTCACAATGAATATTCATCAGAAGCCAATTATCAATCCCATTTAATGACACCCCAAAAGATTTTGCCCTGAAGCAGCTGAATAGTCTAAGACTCCAGACAAAACTAGACAAATTATACAGCCAACAGCCAGTCTAGCCAGGACACAGATTGTAAAGTAAACCACTGGTGGGTTTCTAGACGCACTTTTAGCAAATTCTGTCCTCAATTAAAGGTGCACAAGGTCAGTTCTACCTTGGAGCTTTCTGCATGGCTCCATTAGTTTTCTCTGAGGCAAAGGGAGAGAAAGAAAGAAGGCAACATGGATAGGAGAGGGAGAGTGATCAATGACAGAGCTGGAAAAATCACAAAGACACTGTGTGTGTGTGTGTGTGTGTGTGTGTGTGTGTGTGTTATCTTAGTTTAAGGTAGTTCTCAGTTATGGCCAGATAGCCACAGACTTAGATTCTAGATCTTTGGCTGATTCCTAATGGTAGCTCTGCAGTTTAACATGAAACAAAAGTAAGACTCTCCCCTTAAAACAAAAGCAAAAACAAAAACCCAAGGAATCCCCCCACCGTATAGATGGGCACTGTGTTCGGGGTTTAGGAGACTGAAAAGTGTTGTTTGAGAAGCGTGCATGTTTACATATGTATACAGTCATCACCATATTTCACAGATGCAGGATCAGCCTCAAAGACGAAATAACCAGCCGAAAGCCACACAGTTCGTAGTGACAGAACTGGACTCACATCCAGGTCTGTCACACTATAATGGCCCCTGTGTTTCCACCTTGCATAAATTAATTGACAACAGTTTTGACTGCCTACCCTGTGCCTCTACCCCGCGCTGAGGAGCTGGAACTAGGTGAGCTACTGTTCCTACCAGCACAGCCACATCACACAGAAATACATTTGCCTTGCTGTTAGATGACCAAATATCTGGGGTAAAATACCAATTAACAGAAAATAATCATTTTTAAAATAAACACAGATCTAATAATTTCCTAGGGGTTAGTTACCCTTAACTGCGGTGCTCTATTGTCTTTAATCTACTGGAAATTCTAGACAAGGGCATAATGATTGTTGGTCAAACGGGAAAGCTTACACCCCAACTGGCCCACCAGTTTCAAGGTCTGGCTTTCTGTCATGTTTCCTTTCATAGACTTGCATGGAGCTGCCATTAACTCTTTTTGATCTGAGCTGCTTTCTCTCCTGAGTCTCAATTTCACCTACAGGGAAAACAAGAAGTAGGACCCCTCATCTCTGTGCCCTCCTCCAGCTTTGACAATTTCTGATCTAGAGGACCTCCTCATCCTTTGACATAAAGAATGTGCCTCTTGGGGCACCTGGGTGGCTCAGTTGGTTGGGCAACTGCTTTCGGCTCAGGTCATGATCCCGGAGACCTGGGATCGAGCCCCGCATCAGGCTCCCTGCTCGGCGGGAGGCCTGCTTCTCCCTCTCTCACTCTGGCTGTGTTTCTCTCTATCAAATAAATAAATAAAATCTTAAAAAAAAAAAAAAAAAAAGAATGTGCCTCTTGTGCTCCCAGCTCCTTCTTCAGCTATACTAAATATAAGGAAAACAGGGTCTGTCTCGAAGCTAGTCTGACTTGTTCAGGTCTGCAGTTACAGGGGCCCACCTGGAATTCCTGGGCTATCTTGGAACTACCACCTGTCAGCCACCGTAGCCCTAAAACTCAACTGTGGAGGGCCTTCCCTGGTGCTTGGCCCCTGACACTTCGAGCAGGATCTCAGAGGTAGATGATCTTAGGAGACCAGACTAAAGATGTGAGCTCCTCAAGGACAGAGACCACGTTTGATTTCCCCTCCCTATCTCACTATGCTTGACACAGAGCAGGCACTGGGCAATCGTTGGGGAGTGTAAGAATGCCTCCAGCTTAACACCATGAGGAATGGGAGACAAGATTACCAGACAGTTAACAAATTGTAATTGCTTAAGAGATCACAATTAGAAGCTGCATGTTTCTAAAAGGTATTGAGATTCCAAGTTCTACAGGCAGAGGAAAAATCAGATGGTCACAGTCATTCTTCACATCCTGGAACTCAGGATGCTGAAAGATCAAACTGACATCTGCTTCATCACAGGGTTTGTTCGAGGCAGAATTTCCCTTTCCCCTCTGAGGCCAAACACCAGGAAATTGATAAAAACAAAAGAGTATAGAAAGAATACCAGACTATTAGCTTTAACGATAGGTCATTTTTCAGTCCACTCATTTCAACCACAAAATCATCCTAAGTAGAACAGTTGCAGAAAATGTCGTGTCTTGTGGAAGTTGTTAGTTCTCTCCGTTTGCAAACTAGATTCTTTTACTTAATTATAAACTCCATGTTTGTAGTCATCAAGGAATAAACAGCTCATGATTCAAACAGTGTTTGCTGATTTTGTTTTTGATTTTTACTTATTCTCAAACAGAAAATCCACTAGATCAACAAAAAGTTTTTTGTTTTTGTTTTTTTGGAGGGACTATGAAAGTTAATCTACTCAACCCTTCTAAGGGTGTAAGAAAAACCTTTCATTATAAATGGTTCAGCATGATCAAATTGTGTTTACTATATTTAGTGAGGGAAGAGTTGGCTTTTAAGAAACTATCAAAGATGCTTTAACAGAAAGATAATTTATAAAGCCTTAGAAATCAAAGACCTTAAGCTGGTCTAGACAGATGCCAGACATGTGTGTGGAAAGAAAGAAAAGAGCAAAGAATGTCCTGCTTTTCTTAGAAACCAAAATTTAATGCGTCTTTAGTTTTGTTTTGTATTTTTTGTTTTTTGCAGAGGGTGGGGGCAATCTTTCTTCCAGTCCTTTCTCTTAGCTGGATGGAACGTATCCTACCTCTTGCTTCTCCACTATCCTTTGGGGAAAGGGGGAAAAATAAAATACCCAGCACACCAACATGGAGTCAAGCAGAGCGCCCTCTTAAGAGCAGGTTCATCCAGTCAACAGGAAGCTTTCTCGGGAGATCACCTGCTTAATCGCTTCTCTCTTTCTTTTTGTAAAAATTGACATACTAGGTAAAGTAATCAGAGTACATTATTAGCCAGGGCAACAAGATTTTGTGCCACAATCTGACACTGCAAAATATCAAAGCAACTAAAACTGCCAGAGAAAAGTTCCAGTTTCCAAAGCAGAGGCAGAAGCGACGGTACAGCACACCGTAGTGTAAACAAGCCCACAGCACCGGGAGAGAGGAGTGGAGCCTTTTAAGATGAAAGAGAAAAAGGCAAAGTTACACTGAGACTGATAATTCATTTTAATACAGGGATAGCAAGATGCTGTCACTCCTCCATTCTGTGCCTGTGACAGACATTACTAACTGTGGGGTCAGGACATGGCCTGAAGATGCCTCCAAACATGTAACTGTTGTCAATGGATACAAGTTGGCACTAAAAAAGAAATCCATCGGCCACCTCAAGTTTTGTATAAGTGGATATTAATAGTTCTTTGAATATATTTCTAAGATCATAATTTATGTATAGCTAATTTACACTGTTGCTTTAATAACGAATCACATTCAGTTAAGCGCCAGACTCTTGGCGTTGGCTCAGGTCATGAGGTCATGAGATTGAGCCCCAAGTTGGGTTCTGTGCTCAGCACAGAGTCTGCTTAAGACTCTCTCTCTCTTCTGCCTCACCCCCCCATCCACCATACATACTCTCTCTAAAAAAAAAAAAAAAAATCTTAGAAAAAAAAAAGAAAAGAAAAAAGGTACCATAACTGAACATGGAATCATAAGTACCTATCGATAAGGTATCCATACATGAGGAAACAGGAGGGGTGCCTGGGTGGCTCAGTTGGTTAAGCTGCTGCCTTCAGCTCAGGTCATGATCCCAGGGTTCTGGGATTAAACCCCGTATCGGGCTCCCTGCTCAGCAGAGAGCCTACTCCCTCTCCCTCTGCCTGCTGCCTGCCCACTTGTGCTCTCTCAAATAAATAAATAAACTCTTTAAAGACAGAAAAAAGAAAGAAACAGGAAATCTCAGGTGGTAGGACTCACTACATTCAAAGGCATGGGGGGCGGATCTTTCCTGTAGCATTTTTTCAGGCAAATCCAATCTTAGAAAATACTAAGTAAAATCAGAAAGATTGAAGCTGTAATATAGCTACCACTATGGCCACTTCACTTCCTCTGCACTTAACTACTGCAAGCACTGCTCTAAGTGATTCTATATGTTTACTCATTTAACCTTCATAACATCCCTGTAAGGTAGGTAATACTACTGTCCCCACTCTACAGATGAGGAAACCAAGATGCCTACATATTTAAGGACCTTGTGCAAGGTCACAGAGCTAGTGGCGATGAATCTAGGGAGTCTAGCTCTGGAGTCTGTGTTCTTGGCTCACAGGAGACTGCCTCTGTGCAAGGATCTGTATTAATCTATTACTGAGAATCCACTATGTGTACAAGCCATGCCCTCAAGCAATTTAAAAGAGATCAAATGCAAACAATCAACTTCAACACAAAGGCATTACGAAAGAGGCCGTATAACAGAGGTTTAACTGTGTCAGCACAGAAGAAGGAATCATTAACTCTGCCTGGGGCAAAAATCAGGCCTGCTTCGAGAGTGAGTGAGAGAGACTCTGGAAGGATGAAGACAGGAAGCTAGCCCTCCTCTCCTGGAGCGTGGTCAGGTGGTAACACCGCTCAGGTAAACACAGCAACTTCTCAGGCCACCCAAACTCTGTACACTCCCGACTGTGAAGACTTGGACAAGAAATGACAATCTAGTCAATGACTAAGTGACTAATGAGAAGTGGGTGGATGTGGAAGACCTCGTGTGAGCTGCCATGACTATTCATTGTTGCTTGGATTCATTCACCATCTACTAACCCCAGTTATACTAATTAGAACTCCACAACACTTCCACGATCTCTATAGCTCTCTTTGCTTCTGAAAGCCAAGTCAGGGTTTACAGCCCTTTAGAGTCAGCTAACCTCTGCTGACCAAGCCGTGTGTGCCCAGCACTGGGCGACGAGCTTTCACGTCAACAACTACTTAATACTATGCCCATTTTTACTCAAGAGGACAGAAAGATTCAGAAAAATCAAGTTAAGTTGCCCAAAACCATATGGTTAGGGAGGATTAAGCATACAGGTAGGAAGTGAGCAAAAGCATTCTGACTTGAATTCTGGTACTCTCTCATGCAGCCCTGCTGTCCTTTTTCTTGGGAAAAGATTACCAGCATGGTTGGCAGAATCATCTAGCTGGCAGACTACATAGCTATCAAGATAGCAAAAGAGAAAAAAATGTGAGTTTTCTTAAGATGTGTACCGACCTAACAGCACAGCCTAATCTCACATCACACTATGTGTGGCTCACCAAAGTGACCACACTTTCACCTACAGAAACCACAGGAAATCATGAGTCTTTATTCTTGCTGACTTGTCACCTAGTAGGTGCTCAAATTTCTTTAATAAAATCCACATGACATCTGTCAACATGGGTGCCATTTAGGGCTTTTCAAGCACATTAAGATATTGGTGACTTGAATATTACCCAGTAGTGCTTTTTGGTAGAGATTGATTCCTAAGAGTCATATAAAAATAAGCTATAACCTAAAGAATATACTATTTCACAAATTGACCACACCAGTAAAATAATAAGTTCTCAACCATGTTTTCAATGCAATGGCTAAAAAGAACTGTCACCTCGTTCTAGCTCTTTATATACATATGCCCCAAATTACAATGGTGGATGGCACCAGCCACCAATGTTATTGACAGCTTACCCAGATTATACTTAGCTCTGTCCCATCCTAGACTAGTCAGTGACAAAATCAAAGCTCTCCTAAAGAGAAACATGGAAACAAAGCATTTTTTAGTGCTAGCCTGTGGTCCTGTCTTCTAAACAAACTTAATCAGGCTCCATTATGTAACCTCAAAATGAAAATTAGTCTAATGATGCAAAACAGCAGTAATCAAAGAATAAACAATTGTTTTTGTCTT
The DNA here is from genome assembly GCA_004023965.1 of Spilogale gracilis. NCBI lineage: Eukaryota > Metazoa > Chordata > Mammalia > Carnivora > Mephitidae > Spilogale > Spilogale gracilis. The sequence continues at coordinate 33,218 of PITA01004124.1, read as the reverse complement.
AGAGAATGGTCTATTCAGTGTTTCTGACCCTGGCGGTTTATTAATCATTTAAGGAACCTTAAAAAAAAATAGACTTTTTGTGGTTTCATGCTAGACCTTTTGAACCAGAATGTCTGGAGGTGGTGCCCCAAACCTAGATTTTTAACAAGTTCTCTAGGTCATTCTAACACATATGGACCATGGATCAGCATTTGGGGATCACTAGCAGCCTGAATCCTGCGTCTAGTCCAAAGCAGGTGCTTAATGCTCACTGAAGCAACGGGAGCAGAAGCAGGAGAGGAAGAGCAAGAACTAGTTAGGGATACCTTGGCTGGTTGACATCACAGCAATTTTTAAAATATCGCCATTAAACTGTTGATGCTCTCTATATTACTAGAGCCTCCATAACACCTCAACGTTCTTCATTCTAGATAGAGTTCAACACAAACAGGGGAAAACGAACTCACACATAACCAAATGAAGAACATAGTTCAAAAAGCAGTTAATTGTATTTACATTTCAAAACCAGAAGAAAACTGCATAAATAAAACCTACCTATAATCTTTTCTTCTATTTCCTGCCAATGGGAAGTTCCCTTTATTTCTAAGTTTTTAATATTCTCTGAGCCACAATAAAATTTTATGTGATGAAGATCAGACAGGCTACCCTATTTGAAAGTTTGGCTGCAGTCTGTATTTCACACCCCTTCATTACATTTTGTTAAGGATTTCCCTCTTCACGAAGAGGATTAGTTTCCTTCTCACTTCTTTGAATACTCTTCTTAGGTTGTTAGTGTGAACTAGGTTAATCTCTCTTTTTTAATATATAAAAGATGAACAAACAAAATGTTCAATTTATTTTATTTTTTAAATAGAACACTAAATTTAGTCTTAGATTCTTTGTTTGGTAAGTTTCCAGTTACAAGGTCTTGGCTTCCCTTGAGCACAGTTTGAAACAAAATAATGCAGTTTGTTCCTACGGCTGGAACATGCAGAGTGCAGTGTGCAGGCAAAGAGGCCCTGGCTCTGGTCCAGTAGTTCCAACCTTCTTAAACTGCCACTCTCATCTCTGCTTCGAGAGCGGCAGATAAGCAAACAGGATTAGTTATTTCTAGTCCAGAAGAGCTGGGAAAGCTTGACACATGTCATTCGGGTGCACATCCCATGACACAGGCTGGCATAGGCATGAACAGGTGGAGTTCATCAGGAAGAAGTGAAAATGAAGCCAAATTTGAAAACCCGCATAGTGCACAACCTGGCCCTTCTTAGGTGACAAGACCAGGTGGTGCCGAGATAATGGAAGCTCTTAGTGGCAGTGGGTGGGATAGGACTGGGGTGAGGTTGGGAGGGCACCCATCCCCATCCCTTCACACCCGCACTAAGGATCACCCACGTTCTCTAGGACTAATACTTAGGAAGAAAGGGGCAGGGAGAAGATATTAGTTGGGTTTTTTTCTTCTGTAAACGGGGTATTATCAGAAAAGTCATAGTTCTTTTCATAGTTATGGGTACTACATCAATAATTAGGTGTGGAAGCTCAATTAATTAAGTAGTGGTCTTGCCACAAAATTGTGCTTCCTTCCTCGGAACATGTTTTTAAGAAGCATCCAATGAAAAAAAACAAACATACACTCTTTTGGAAAGTAGATATGCCTTTGTCATCATTTACTGGATATTCTCCGTTTACAAAACTTCTTACACTACCCCTAAATTAAAAAAGGAGCGATTAGGGCCAAGATGCCCAGGGGCTGGAAGGAACTGCAGTATGTGAGCCCGAAAGCCACAATGAGTTGGGGAAGCTATGCCCCAGAGACCCACTAAGGCTGTGCTCATGGCAGGAGAATGGCAGGGATAAGGTTCATGGAGGGGTGACTCTAACCACCTACAATCAGAGTGGGCTGAATCCAAGCAGTGCTCATGGAAACAAGGTTTTGCCTAAGAGGGTCAATGTGAGAAATTCACATATGGGCCTTCTGTTCCCCTGGTGCCAAGTGGTGCCAGGCACAGAATAAGTGCTCACGGAATCCAAAATATATGGGGAATATATGGGGACTTCCCATATATAATACAGGCTATGAATCAAAACGACAGTGCTCCACATACTTAGTCCACGGATGCAGTCAATGTGCCTCTTTGACAAGTCTTGGATCTATTTACAAGCTACGCAAGAAGTTCCTCTAATTACTATCCAATCAGGATTTTTTTTTTTTTTTTAACCCAAACCACTATTACTCCACTCCATCAGCCACTGTATCCTCCAGACTGGCTCAGACTCCCTTTGTAGCTCTCTAGGAGAATACACAAATTCCCTCGGTGGGGTGGATATTCTTAATCATGTGCCTCTGGCTACCAGACAATTCCCACGCAAGGGTTCTGACAACAGTTTGAGACACAGAACCTGATCCCCAAGTCAAGCACTTTGAAGGGGCTATGCTTCATCTGTATAAGTAATTCTGCTGGCTGTTTCTTCCTGAAGCCACATTGCATCACAGTGACCCATTTGCACGTTTGCCTCTCCCATCTAGGACATGACCTTGGTCAGCTGACTCCATCTCTCTGAGTAGATGAGCCATTCTGCAAAATGGGAATAATACTGATCTTCTAGGACTGTTGTTGGAATTATATGATGTCATCTCCATCAAGGTCTTATTTTAGACCTACCTCCTATCCATAAGAGTTACCAAAAAGCAACATGCGTTAAACTCAGTTATAAAAGTCTGGAAGAAAAATAGGGCTTTTGTGCTAGAAGAGATCATAGTGAAGTATTTACACGAGAGAACAAGATTTAGTTAAGCCTTCCCTATTTATCATTTATAAAGGAAAAACAATCAATATACATTAACTGGGCAAAGAGAACAAAAACTCAAATTTTTCTTACACAGAATATATTATTGACCAGGAAACCCTGAAATGAATATTACCTGACTCCCAACAAATATTGCTGGGCTTATTTCCATTGACACAGTCATCTTTACAGAAAATGGCACTTGAGTATTTGACAGCTCTTATCTTTCAGATGCTTGATGGACTTGAGGAGGATCAAGCCCACATCTTATCAAAGACTGAGAAAAATGGGATTTGCCAAGGTATGATAGGCCACATCTGGGTTCGTCAAGAGAGGGTCATCAGAAACCTCAGGCTATTAAAATAACCTTTGCGTTCCCCATTCCTTGAGAAGATAATAAGAAGCCACTACTGAGGAAATAATGGCAACAAGAAGAAAACTTTCAATTCTGAAATCGGAGAAAGGCTTGGATAAAACTGAAGTCTGCTCAGCTACTTAATCCCCAAAGAAATTACACACTGGACGATGATCACATGTGAGATAGAAGCCCCCCCCCCCCCCCGCTTTCTGAAAATGTTTCTACCATGAATCAGTAAAATGCAGAACACAGTTAAAAATCAACTGTTTGTAAATTTTAAACAATATCTGATTCCCATTACAGATGTTAGTAACTTATTATAATTACAAACACACACACATACACGCACACACACTATATGCCAGACTCTGTTCTAAGAGTTTTGTAAGTACTCATTTTAATTTTATTTGATAGGAAGTCATTGGTGACCTGAACAAAAGCTGTTTCAGTGGAGAGAATGGAGCTAAATCCTGACAGAAGACTGGGGAGAGGGGAGGAGAGGAATTAAACAGTAAATAGAACTCTCAAGACATTTTGTTCCAAAAGGGAGAGCAAAAATGGGATAAAGGGTATGTGGAAGTTTTGTTTTTAAGTCTGGGAGATACTATCCCACGTAAGCAAGCTCAAAAGAATGGCCAGTAGAGAAGAAAACAGTGATGAAGCAGAGGGGAGCTCGATGCTGGAGGAACCCCCTGCTAGTAGCAAGGAGGAATCCGAAGTGTCACCCTCTCAATAAGGTATTCCTTGACCATCTATCTAAAACCGCAATGCCTCCCACCTCACCCTCCCCATTCAGTCTCCTTCTTCCTTTTATTAACACTCCTTAGTACCCATCATTAGCTACTGTACTATGTATTTAACTTACCTAGTTTACTAAAGGTCTACCTACTGGAATTAGAATGTAAGCTTCAGGACAGGGAGTTTTGCCTATTTTATTCACTGTTGTATCCCCAGTGCCTAAGATAATGCCATGAAAAATCGTGGTTAAATGAAGTCAGGTGGATAAGCAGAGGTTAGCCCTGGAGAGGATGGACAGTGCATCCATGATAGAGAAGCAGAGTGGAAGAATAGAGACCTCAGGCGGTTAACAGGTACGGTAAGGGCTCATGCCGCTCTCTTCTGAGCGCTTCCACTGGATATGTATGGAATTTCATGTGAAAGATCATTTTCCCCTAGAAGTTCAAGATGCTGTTTCACTGTGTTCTGGTTTTGAGAACTGCCATTGCCAAATCTCATGCAATTTCGATTCTTAACCTTCCTACAAGAACGGCTTTGCCTCTATCCCTGTGTGGCAAAATTTCAGGATGAAGGGGCTTGGTATCTTCTTTTTTTTAACTTTTCAAAAATTCTGAAATATCTATACATATTTTAAAAAGGTATGTAATTATATAATAAACCTTCAAAAGAAAAAAACTTAAGAATCTAAAACCCAGCACCCTAACTTCATGGTTGGCGAACCACAGCCTGAAGGCCAAGTCTGGCCTGCTTATCTGCATAAATAGAGCTTTGTTGGAACAGTCACACCCGCGAGTTCACAGATTGCAAACTATGAGGTTGCAGTCGGGTAATTACAAGACCGTATGGCTTAAAAAGCCCTATTTACTACTCGACCCTTTACAGAGCAGTTTGCTGATTCACTGACCAACCTCAAGATAGGCTGATGTCCCTTTTATGCCTCTTCCCAATTATACTGTTTTCACTCCCTTTGAGGAAACTACTACCTGAATTTTGTGTTAATCATTTCCTTTCATCCCCCATGCAGTTGGTATGATTCCCTAAATAATACACCGCTTAATTTTTCTTAGTTGAATTTTACGTGAATGAAATCATTCATTAGAGACCTAATCATGGTGGTGGTGTAATTCTTTTTTTACTGATAGAGTACTCCATTGGATGCCTATACCAGAATTTAGGGGTTCTCTGTTGGTAGTCATGCAGGCTCTGTCCTGGTTTAAAAAACAAAAGCAAAAAACCCAATGCTGCTATGAACCTGCTTGTACATTTCTCCCACTGCAAATGACCGATGAGTGTGTGCAGGTATGTGTATGTGCACACACAAGCAGGCGCGCGCGCGCGCGCACACACACACACACACACACACACACACAATTCTATCCAAGGACGGGATCGCGAAGTTTTGACTGTATGAATAGTTTTGTGCCAAATACTTTTTGGTATAGTACATGAATTCTCCAGTACAATTTCAGTATAGCACCTGACTTTATCAGATAGCAAATTTTTGCAAACCTAGTGTTTTAATCATTGTAGATTTAATTTGCTTGTCTAGGATTACTAATGTAGTTGAGCATCTTTCCACATATTTATTAGCCATTTGTGTTTCTTCTGTCAAAGCCTATTTGTGCTTTTGGCCGATGTTTCTATTGATAGATTTGTCTTCTGCTTTTTTAACTGCAGTAGCTCTTTATTAATCCTATCGGTGTTACATGTGGCAAATACCTCAACTCCAACTTGCAACGTCTTTTCATTCTCTGAGTGGTATTTTTTAATGAACAAATATTTGCTATTATAATCTTTTCCTATACACAATGTATATTTTGGATTATTTGATTAAATCCTTCCCTACTCTGAGATCACAGATTATTGATAATAATCACAGATTATTCATTTTGTCTTCCCAAAGTTTTAAAATTTTGCCTTTCACATTTAAGTCCTTGATCCATGAGGAATTCAGTTTTCATATGGTGTAAGACAGAAATTGTCTCCCTTTTCTTCCCCATGTTGATACTCAATTATTGAAAAATCCATCCATTCTCCCAGATTTTACAATGCCACCTCTGTTGTATATAAAGAGCCCCCCACAAGGCCTGTTTCTGCAATGTCTATCCCATTCCATCAAGACTATTTGTGTATTCTGGTGCTGTTACTAGCATCTTAATTACTACAGCTCTATAAAAAGCTCTGATTCTGGTAAAGCAAACTTCCACAACCCATTCTTTTTCTTCAAGTATGTCTTGGCTCTTCCTTGGACTTTTCTCCATTAATTTTAGAATCAGTTTGCCAAGTACTGTGTAAAATATGCTAATGAAATTTTGAATGGAACTGCATGCAATCTATAGATTGTTCTAGAGCAAAAGGACATCTTCAATACATTGAATCTTACTGTTCATGAACACAGTCATGCTTCTTCTCCATCTACTAGTGACCATATGAATTTTCCCTTGTATTTATTTATTCTTAAACATTTATTTATTTATTTTAGAGGAAGAGAGAGAGAGAAAGCACATGCAAGAGTGAGCAGGAAGAGGGGCAGAGGGAGAGAGAGAATCTCAAGCAGACTCCCTGATGAGCATGGAGCCCAAAGCAAGGCTCAATCTAATGACCCTGAGATCACAACCTGAGCTGAAACCAAGAGGTGGACATTCAAGTGACCAAATCATCCAGGTGCCTCATGAATTTTCCCTTTTATTATGTTAATGTGGTAAGTTATTTTATAACTTATATTTGTAGATTTTTCTAGTATTATCAACCTTACATTTCTGGAATAAATCCAACTTATTATGAATCATATTTTTAAATACACTTGCTACTAGTTTGTTAAAAATTTTTACAGCTATGCTTATGAGCGAGATTGGCTGATAAACTTTCTTATAGTGTCTCCTTATGTGGTTGAATGTAGGTTATAGAATTATCACAAGAAAAGCTAGAGTGTATTCCCCCTTTTCTTTCTAGACTCTCAAGAAGACATTTGTCTAAGATTGAATGATCTGTTCCTTGAGATGTTTGATAAAACATACCTGTAAAACGACCTCAGCTGTTTTGGGGGGGAAAAATTATGTACTGATTCGATTTTTATAAATTAAAAGACATACTTGATTTTTCTCTTTTTGATTCAATTTTAGCAAATTATAATTTACCGTCCATTTCATTTTAGTTTTTTTGTTTTTGTTTTTTAAAGATCTCATTTATTTGACAGAGAGAAACACAGCCAGAGAAGGAACACAAGCAGGGGGAGTGAGAGAGGGAGAAGTAGGCTTCCTGCTGAGCAGGGAGCCCGATGTGGGACTCGATCCCGGGTCTCTGGGATCAGACCTGAGCCTAAGGCAGTCGCTTAACCAACTGAGCCACCCAGGCGCCCCTCATTTTAGTTTTTAAATACTGGCACAATAGTAATAGTATTTTCTTACTATTTTTATAAATCTCTGCTACAAAAAAAGAATCTCTGCCACATCTGCTCTTTGTGCTTGTTGATTTATTCTTTAGTTCACTTTAGTTTTGAAAAAGAGCAGAAATAACTTTATGTGTTTAATCTACTATATCTAAACAAAAAATTACACAGAAGCTACATTCTTCCTTATCTATAAAGGGGCAGTGATAACAGAACTTACGACACAATGACATAGTGAAGATTAAATGAGTTAATAGATGCAAAGTGCTTAGCACAGTGCCTGGTACATATTAAGAGCTCAAAAATATCATGATCATATTACAGGGAATTTAAATTACACTAATATGATGTGTTTTGTTGTTCTACTGAAGTTTAATATGCCAATGCACAGTAACAGGTTGTAGACTGGACTCTTTCAACTGTATTTTTATTCTTTTTTTTTTTTTTCTCAAGTTTTACTTAAGTAATCTCTACACCGAATGTGGGGCTCAAACTCACAATACTGAGAGCAATAGTCACACGCTCCTCTGACTGAGAGAGCCAGGTGCTCCTCAACCGTACTTTTATTCTAACTGGTCTCATAAAGAGGCAGCAATAAATACTGGCAATCTTCTCATTCTCAAACTTTCTGGATGTTCAAGCCCTGAGATTATGAACTGCACTTTTGGTTTAAAATAAAATGCCAAAACAAAGCAAGAAGTCTACTCTGGGGATGTTTTCCCCTCAAGGGCAAGGGCCATGCTTTTATCATCTACTATGTGCTATGAGCCTGGCACAATCTAAAAATTCTGAGTTTCTGACAAATGAACAATACTAAAGAAATAATACTGAAGTTATAATGAAAACTATAAAGAAAAGTAACAGCCTCACAAAGTTTTTATTATTGGGCACCTTGTATTCGTGGGTAAACACACAACTGATTTTATCCATAGACTCTTTATTAGGGAAATTCTCACCAGACGAAGGTCTTTCTACCCTCTTTAACAGAGAGGTACCTATTAGGCATTCCACTCCCAGGCAATTTCTGCATGCAAGCTTAACCTCAAAAGAAAAATAATACTACAAACAGATACTGAACTTCAGTTAATAACATACATACTCAATTATTTAGGGGGATGTACACTGATGTCTATGACTTACTTTAAAATGCACCAAAAAATACAATGGCTTGATGGATAGCACGTGGGATGGGCAGATGAATAAATATGTGCCAAAGCAAGCTCAGTCAAGTGATCGGCAGATCGGCTTATACGGGTATTTACTGTAAAAATGATTTCAGTTTTCTGTGTTTGAACTGTCATAATAGAATACAAGGAAAGATATAAACCTGTATATCCGGCAAGCGGAAAAACAGAATATGAAAAATATTTATATGATCCATATAGTAATAGTTATTACAGTATAAAAGGCCTCATTCCAATCTATGAAAGAACTAACAAAAAATAAGAGTCCTATAAGGTAAACAGGAAAAGACATTAACAAACTATAAACGGGAAATAAACCCATGGAAAATATTGAGTAACCTCTAACCAAAGAAAAAAATAAAGCAAACCTACCATACCATTTAACGCCTATTTTATTAGCAAAATTAAAACATATAGGAATGAATACACACACAATTCTGGCAAAGCTGCAGGGAAAATGGAAACTCCTATACGGCTGGCAGCATTCACCATAAACAAGCAGGGTGCTGGGAAGCTGTCTGCAGCCCCGAAGCCACAGTGCTCGGGAAGTCCTTTGACCTGCGGGTCCTACTCATTAGACTATAAACTGCATCCAAAAGATGTTCACTGTGGTATTACCTACTAAAGGATGAAACTACAAACAACCTAAATGGCCATCAAGAGAATAAAGGTTTGGTGAAGAACGCCACATCAGTACAATGGAATATGATACAGACATGTAAAAAATGACAATGATGGAAGCATATGTGAAAATATGCAAAGTGTTCATAACAAGACCAAAAGGAAAACTATTTGTAATTGATTGTGAAGCTACATGAATCAATGAAAACGTGCGTTGCACTGTAAAGAAACATGAATAATTAAGGAAAATGACATGTTGAGGGGATTGTGGCTGATTTCTTTTTCCAAAATGGTCTTTCATCTTCCCATCTTTCAATTAAAATGAAATAATTATAAAAACCCATGTCAAGGCCGTCTACTCACAGTGCTGAGTTTGCTGCAGACGATGAGAATCCGGCGTTCATACAGCATACTGGCATACAGATGTAACATGTTGTTCACGTCCACGGCCACAAAATACTCTGTCAGATTTCTCTAGGAGAAACAAGAAGGGGAGATTTGTGGCTTATTTTGTTTGTTCTTATTACAAGGGGTATCTAAAAAAGTATGAGAAACAAAAGATAATCAGAAATCATGGCTCTCCTCTGTCCCCATCCTATTCTTTCCACCTGGGAGACCGAATCTCATGCTTGCATCAAATCATGAAATGTAAAGTTGGAAGACACCTCAGAGATGAAGCACTTGTGTGTGGTGATTACAGTTTACGTGAGGTCATGGGCGGCACCACACAGCCGTGCCTATCGGTTCCAAAAGGTGAGCAGGACAGGAAGTCTGCAATCTTACAAATGAGGAAATAAAGCCTCAGAGAGGGATGCCAAGACCAAGAAGTCTCATAAGCAATAAGGACAGGACCGCAGCTCAGATCCTCTGACCCGGGATCCTAGAACTTTCCCAATGAACCATACCATAATGTCTAGACAAAAGAAAAGACCCAAGGACCAAAATATTTTGGCACAGAGCCTGTTTCCATCCAAGAGATTCCACCCGCAAAGGCTGGGCACGCTCCTCTCTTGTCATTGCTGCCAGTGTCCCCCTCCTTCACCGTGGACATTCTCTGAAAGGGTTTGGCTGGAATTAGAGCGATTCGAAGATTTACAATTTCCAGGTATTTCATTCAAAAGGAAAAACAAAACAAAGCAAAAAAACAACTGCAGCCCAGCAGCAGAAAGTGGTGACAAAGCAGTGTTTTAACTAGCTTTTGTCTGTAGCCAGGGCTTCATTTCTTTAATTAGTACTATAGACTGGTACTCTTCAGATTTCAGAAAAAATATAACGTGTTTCATTTCTGCAACCCTTTCTATACCCACCTGACTTTAATAATACACATGAAAATGTTAATTTCTTCAATGTTACAGGTTTTCAATGCCACACAATATAATCCTCTGAAAATGAAGGAGGTCAGGGAGGGAAGGAACACTACTTGCCAGGGATTGCAGTTTATAATGATGAAAGAGCTATAAACCCATAAATTCAAGTAAACCAGGTGGATTTTACATGCAAAATAGCATAAAGTGCTTTTCAACAATATTATGGGTTGGGAATAGAATGGGCACTTATCTTATGATTTATTGTTGTTTGACTGGAATACCAGGTTAACCAATGACCTTTATAAACAGTGAGTGAATTAATAGCTCCATATACTACCTATCAAGTACCAGCTACCCTATCAGGTACTTTGTATGTGTAATCTTATGCATTCTCACAGAACTTGAAGGAGGCTTTTCCCCCCAGTATCTAAATAAAGTAAGTCTAGGAGAGAGTCAGTAACGGGTAGAGTCAGAATCTGGACTCAGATCCAACTCCAGAGCCCATACACTTTCCCTTACATTACATTGTCCCACTTAAGTATTTTTAAACAACTACAAAATACAAAGCTTTACATACATTATTTCACTTATTCTTTTAACCACTCCTTGAATAGGTATTATCATCTCTACGGATAGGAAAACAGAGGCAACAGAGAAAACGAAGTAACAGGACCAAGCTTAAATGCGATGTGGATCTTCAGTCTTGGGTGAGTTTGTCCCTAAATCGTACAAATAGTAAGTAAAAGTTGTATTCAAGAAAGAAAGCATAGCATTGGAACAAAGCAGACTCAAAGTGTGCCACTGAAAGAGAAAAAAGTATTGCTCTTAAGGGCTGTAATTTATTGAGTAATCCTTCTGTGCTAGACAATAGGTACCCTACCGGTATTCTCTCCAATCTTCTCAACAGTCCTGAAAAAGGCATTATCATCTCCATTTTACAGATGAAGAAATTGAGGCCCAGGAGGAGTAAGTAGGCTCCAAAGGTTGATCCAGCTAGAAAGGGCAGAGCCCAGTTTCAAAACCAGGTCTCCCGAATCTGAAGCCTTTGCTCTAACCACCGCACCAACTTGCCTCCTAACAAACTTGAAAAACAAAACAAAACAAGCAAGGCAGCCTGAATTACTCAAGAGGAGATCTCTTGCCCAGTGGACTGAGGAGTGCTGAGCTAATGATGTCAGGGTGGGGTTCGCTCTGAAGACCGTGACATGGCAGAGCTATTCTCGCAAACAAAAATACAAGGCCCTCAGCTGAGCATTTCAGTAAAATGCTTAACTGCTGATGAATTACATAAATTTTTCTTTTAGGAGAGGATGGAAGTAAAAAGAAAATAGAAATGAGGAGCTTAAAGAAGGCCAGAAAGCCCATTAGCACTTTTGACAGATCCAAAGATAACTCTGAAGCCACCAAAACGTGGCCTCAAGAGTCTGCCAAGAAGCTTCACGCTGGGTAGAAATATGTTACACAGCTTGCCGTCCAAATAAGGAGACACAGCGTCAGAGACAAATCCTGCACCTTATTTTGGTGGGAGAAAAAAAAAATCACAAGGATACTTTTGTGGATGGGGAAGGAAACATTTCTGAAATCAAAACACCACTTGGTTGAGGCATAACCCCCAGGCCCAATCAGGTTCTGAGAGATTCAGGTGCTTGTTCCAAAAACTCTACACAGGTATGTTAAAAATATGTAACATTTAGCCAAATTCTCTCTAAACTGTCATGTACTTTTTTTGGTATTTCTCATCCCATCTGTGCTGATTACCAAGATATTTGTGTCTAAACAGAAGCTGTCTTTCTTATCTGCTTCCTCCCCTGCCTCTTTCCTTCTGGGATGCCACCCGCCTAGGCGGGTAGGAGTGGGTGGGAGTGGCGACAGCCCTGGGAACTTCACTCAGCCGTGGGAGCACCTGTGGGGCAGAGCAGGCCTTGGGAGCAGCTGTAGCGACCATTTACAGTTTCCACCAAGCTTCACCTGTGAAGAAACTCCTTGGAGAAAGGGGTCTCCTCCCCATACCTGAAAGCATCCAATGGCTTAAGTTATACCAACCCTCAATTTCTCAAAGCTGCCATCCCTTTTCATACCCTCAGGCCCTGACTTCTGTTATTTCCTCTTCCTAGAATGCTCTTCTCTTCCTTGAGAACACTCACTCACTTTTCAAAACCCAGATGAAATGTCACCTCCTCCTGGAAGGCTTCCTCAATTCTGCATTTGTCAAGCTCCTACACTTTGCGCTGGCATGGTGATTTGTCTCTATCCTCTAACCACTCATTTACAAGTATGTTTTTGTCACTAGATTGAGGTGCCTCTGGATACAATGACATATCCCATCGTCTAGCAGTGTGATAGAAGAAGGAACCAGTAAGTAAAGAAAGCAATGACTGAAGTCCTCAGGTCCTTAGCTGGAGATGGAGCTGTGTAGCCTAGGAGAAAATACACCAGCCTGAAAGACAATGTGATGTATTAGGAAGAACACAGCACTTGGCATCAGAAAACCTGGGTCTGGGTTGGATGAAGGGATCGATTACTTAGTAATGGTGAAGGGCTCATGGAAAAAGAACCGACACTGGCAACTCACAATGTCAGGTAAAATAGCTGGGGTTCTGGGGGCAGTGCTGTTTAAGTTACTTGTGGTTACATTTATTAAAAATGTAAAGAAGGGGCACCAGGGTGGCTCAGTTGGTTGGGCATCTGACTCTTGATTTTGGCTCAGGTTATGATCTCAGGCCTGCTTGGGATTTTCCCTCCCCCTTCCCACCTCTGTCTCTGCCCCTTCCCTTCCCACTCCATAAATAAAAGTGTGAAGACATAGGTGGTTTGTTCATCAGGTAATACGGAGGGGGCTGCATACAGAAGCAGACATTGATTTCACAAGTCAGACCATCATAGGTCTTAGAGGTAAGACAAGAGTATAGGGAATGAGGAATAAGGGACAGAGAGAGGGGCTCCATGGCACGCGGACCTAGGCCAAGACTGAAGCCAGAATATACTGTGAGCTTATATTTCTAAGGCACACAAGGTACACCACTTTCCTAGCACCCTGCTTCAGTGGGACTAAGTCTTCAACCTCCCATTTCTGTTTCCTCTAATCAGCCCAATCAACAAACACTCATTTAACTCCTCTTGTGTGATTAGTACCATCCTGGGAGCTGGGCCTGCAGAGATTAAGTAAAGATGATCCCCTTTTCCAGGAGGTAGCCTGGGGGTGGGAATGGCGTCAGTATGGTGCGCAAAGTACTGTGGTCCACATGACTGCCTGAGAAGGGCAGATTCAACTTCGTGGATGGATCTGGGGGCAAGGCTGGGGAAGGCTTGGCAGAGTAGAGGACAGCTGGTGTGGGCCTCCCAATAGGGCTTCCCTCGGTGGACAGGGAAGAAGCATATTCCATCCAGAAACAGAAGCAGGAGGAGAGAGGAGCTCCAGTAGATCAGGAGAGTGAAGAGGAGGACACAGGGCAGGGGAGCTGGGTTCAGATTCCGTGGGAGCTTAGACTTTCACCACGGGTAAGGCAGAGCTGCTGAAGGATCATGATACAGTCACATATTTGTTTCAGATCTTCCTAGAGGTCCTATGGCGGATGCCCAGGAGAGGGTAAGCAGGAGGCAGGGAAACCCATTAACAGGCTACTGCCATATTCTGGGAAAGAATGATTACAACAAATAAACTTACGGAGATGAAAGCTTTGATTATGGATGGGACAGATCCTCGGAATCACAGGACCTGATAATGAACCAGACCTGAGGAATGGAGGGGAGGAAGAATCGCACACAACACCCAGGCTTCCAGGTTACTGAGCGCCACACGTGTCCCCTTGCCCAGTTTTTTATAAACGGAGCCTACTCATTTAATGAGGAAATCAATCCTCCTTCTAAAGAACCATGAATTCTGTCAAGCATGGTGTCACTGCTCACCTAGTCTTGGGCCTTGTGTTCTGGAATATAATGCCACCAGGGCTAAGTCTAAATTTCTACCCCCTTCATTCCCTGACAATTACTTCTCTGTGTGACTCACCTACCGGGAAGGAAAATCTTGCTTACAGGGACTATTTCCAATGTCCACGCTCAGAAGGGTTCAGTTTCCTCGGTGCTAGCATGTTTTTAGGCTTTAGGACATTCCGTTTCTATTCACAGAACTCAAGCATCCTTTCAGTTGCATACCGGTTATGTGGCGCTGAGCGTTCTCCTATCTGCCTAGCATTCATTATGGGCTCTCTGTAGGGCTGGGGAGCAGGGAGATGAAGCTGACCACTAACCAGGCCAGAAAGAGCTCAGGCCCAAAGAAGGTCTCTAGTTAACGGGGCCAGGACAGCCTGGAAGTTGGGTTTGGGAAGAGGTATGTGCTACATCAGCTCCTTGGCCTCTCCAGGCTCCCGTTTCTCACCTCTACAAAGAAATGACGGTGACGGTCCCAACCAGCTCTAACCCTCTGTGGCTCTAAATCCAGACAAAGAGGAAGAGAAGGCACCTGGCAAGCCTCATTTCCCCCAGGAGAAGCCCCATAATGGCTGCTAGCTTCTAGCTGTCCCTGCTGGCTCCTGGGCCAATCCAGGTGGCTGGGGACCTCGGGCTCACTGTGATCCATGCCTGGGGTGAGGAAGCAGGTGGGGGGTTGGGGGGATGGGCCAAGGATGGGAGGGGATATGGTGGGGCTTAGAGAAAAAGCGTCTTAGGTTCAATACCTTAGGGAAATGAGATAATCCCCAAACCAAAGAACTGACTCTTAAGCTGGGTACTCCTTGGAGCCTTCGAAACAGATGCTAGTCCGCCCCACGGTCTGTCATTTTATTAGTCTTTGTGACTTTCAGCTTCACACACAGTACAGATGATAAAGACTTACTGTACTGTGTCTGGAGGAGGCTTCTAAGGCAAGAGGCTTGGTTTTGCCAATGGGTCTTATTTCCTGAAATAACTCCCGCTTAGATTATTTTACCATAATGTAAACCTTTAAAATCCTCAATTGATTTTTTTTTAAAAGAATTTAGGTTACTTTAGTTGTGTGGGATTCTTAAAAGGGAATTATAAATTTGCATTCTAAAATAATCTGTCTGAGAAAGAATTCCACAAACTCACTTAAGCAATCACATTAGAGACGTATATTATAGGAAAGAAGGCAGGGTTTACCCGGAGGTCAACTTTTATCCCTCCGTGTGAATGGAAAAACCATTAGAATAAACAATTACCTGACAACTCTTAAGAGCGACAATGGAATTCTCTACAACCTCAGTACTTGATAATAGGTCTTCTACTACCACCTCGACTTTGTTTATTTTTAAAAGTCACGATGAGTTCATGAATCTTTTCTATATCATGGTACATCTTTTGACAAAGTGGAGTCTGGGCAATGTTCTATGTAACTGTCCATCCTAAATGCTTTCCTCGCATCATTAACCACTTGGTATGACACTGACCAGATAATTAAGACAGGTTTGTTTAATATTCCAAATGAAGGTCTATATGATTATCCATTAATCAAAAATAAACTTCAAAACCTGGCTGCTGAAAAAGAGTCCCTTCTACAACCAGTTTACAATGTAGTTATTACAATATATCTGTTTCTGATCTGTGATTTCTTTTTAACGCAGGTCAACTGTTTAAAATTTATGAAGATTTATGCTCATTTAACTATTGCCTATATAAAATTCACTCCTACATGTGTTATCTTTATAGAGAAAACCCTGATCAACAATTACATACTGATAGTTTCTCAGTGAAAAGAAAATATTTTTATGCAAAAATTGTAAAAATAATGAGAATTAACTTCATCAGCCATCTGAAAGTAGGAAGAATTTTCTACATTTGCTTTTCATTAACGTCTTGCAGACATACTGGCTGAAAAGCCAACTGAAAAGAATTGTTATTTTCCCTTTTCCTGGGGGTGGCTGCATTGTTCATTCATTCATGCATTCATTCATTCACCCAATCATTCAGTCATCCCATAAATACATACTGACAATCTACTATGTTCTGGGTATAGTGCTAATTATACAGATGCAGTGATGAAAAAATATTAAGCCCTCTCATTATGGAAGAATGACATTAAACAAGTTCACAAAATTAATTATAGAACTTAAATTGATGACGGGCAATTTCTTAGAAGCATGTGGGGAGCCATGGAGCCTGAGGTCCAGGACCCAGCAGCATCTCAGTGCTGGAATCAGACTGACCTGAGTGTGACTCCCAGTTTTTGCAATTACTGACTAGCTGACTAGGGGCAAGTTACTTTAGGTCTCCGGGCTTCATTTCCTCTTCAGAGTAGGGATAACAACCACACGGTAAGGCTGCTGTACAAATTCTGCGATACAACAAATAGTGCCTGGTCTGATCCACGGTAGGTGCTGAATCTTACTAGTCCTTTCTTACATTAACCACTCTCTGAAGCTGTCCTATACAACCTGATTCCCTGGTGACAGAATGAAGTTCCACGTGCCAAAGTCCTTTTACTCTTTTCTTTGCTTTTTCTCTTAAGTTTAACGTGTCTCTTAGAGGAGATAATCAATAAATGTTTACAGAACCTCCCACATGACAGGCACCAGAGTCCTGGACTCCTTTTTCCGCACCATTTCCAAGCTTTGGAAATTCTGGTGTCAATGGCACCTGCTAAGAAACTTGTGTGGTCAAATATACACTCCATCAAAGGACAAATACTGATCCTTCACAACCAAGAAGGTTAGCAAAAACCCAGGAAAGACAAGCTCCACAAAGTAATGTGCCTTAGGCCTGAGCCACAACTCAGACCTCCAAAGAGGTTAAGACTAGAATTGTAGGAAAGCCAAGAAAAGACGGGAAAGAAAAAGGACCATCAAAAGCAGCATCTCTCTTGCACCAAGCACTGAACTTGGAACTTTACATTTAATTCTTCATTTGTTCCTTCCATTTTTCTTTATTACATAAGGACACTGAAACTCAGAGAATAGAAGTAGTCCAAGGTCCCCCAGTGGTAGAGCCCAGTGTCTGGCTGTCTCCAAGATTCATGTTCTTTCCACTACAGCAGACTCTATCATATTAACAACCCTATGGTTATTGCTTGTTTCAATTTGTAATGCAGCAGTTTAGTCATCTTAAATTAATCCTTGAAAAATCACCAAGAGATTAAAATGCAAATTTCAACATGGCTAGAGCTTAATACTGATTCTATGTCAAAAATCACACAAATTGGTCCTACAAAAGTTCAGATTCTCCTTAGAGGAAAAGCTTTCCTGCTTCACTTCATATCCGAGATAGGAAAAATAATTTTTTTCCTCTTTCTTCATGAATATCAAAAGTCAACTGCAGGAAGGCAGGCGAGTATAATGAAAGCAAAATGCCGTGATTCCTCACCAACCTGAGTCACTCCACCCCACTTAGGTGCAGACCTTGGGCTGGTAACCTCAGGTCTGTGAGCCCTGGGTCCCTATATATAAAATGGGGCTCACGTCTACCTGTCACAGAGGAGCTGTAAGGATTTAAATGGAACCATGTATGTTAGGAGTCTGGCAGATTGTTTTTATTATTCCCGCTTAGAAACAAACAAGGCTAGCCTTTTACCGATTTGCAAAGGAGGATTTAGGGGACAATGGGTCATACACAGGGAATTGGTTCATTAGTGGCAAAACCAGCAGAGGAAATGCAAATTTTTTTTTTTTAATGGTGGGGGCAGTGCAGACAGGAATTGGAGCTGGGGCTGTGAAGAAGACAGTTCCCCCCACTCCCAAACTATTTCTAACCTCCGTTATGGCTGTTTTGAAAAGTAAGATATTATCAGAACTTTCATGTACCTCATCTTAGGTTCTTAAGGAATTCTCAGTCCTTCAAATTAAAAAAAAAAAACTAAAATAAGGAAACTAACCGAGGCAATAATTGTTATACCATTATTATAATAGCAAAACATTACATTAGAAACAATCTGAACATCTATTAGTTGGAGAGGCATAGTTAAAATACTGTAGGGATTTCTAGTAAAATACGGTAGATTAAAACACCCACATTTGTCTTTTCTCTCTGATACTATCCTTCCCCAACACTTTCCCCAAGGAAAGTAACAGTGAAAAATTTTGAAAGACATAAACCTCACAGAAAGAGGAGAAAAGACATTGGAAGAAAGATGTCAAATTTTTAGAAGTGAAAAAACAGAAGTTACTAAAGAAATGGTTCTTGGGCGCCTGGGTGGCTCAGTGGGTTAAGCCTCTGCCTTTCAGCTCAGGTTATGATCTCAAGGTCCTGGGATCGAGGCCCGAGTCGGGCTCTCTGTTCAGCAGGGAGCCTGCTTCCTCCTCTCTCTCTGCCTGTCTCTCTGCCTACTTGTGATCTCTCTCTATCAAATAAATAAGTAAAATCTAAAAAAAGAAAGAAAGAAAGAAAGAAAGAAAGAAAGAAAGAAAGAAAGAAAGAAAGAAAGAAAGGAAGAAAGAAAGAAAGAAATTGTTCTCAACCTGAGTCATTCACCCTCGGGGGGACAGGTAGCAATGTCTGGAGTCATTCTGGGTCATCACAGCTGCAGGAGGGGGTATGCTACCATCCCACAATGTAAAAGACAGTCCCACATGACCAAGAATGATCTGGCCCAACATGTCAACAGTGCCAACTGAGGTTAAGAAACTAAAGGAGGATGACTTGGGAGCCCATAAAGGGCAGAACACGAAAGCTGGGACAGAGGGATAGGACACATGCTCGGGCCCAACTCATACCACACAACTCCAAAATGGTTCACGAAGTGGAGATACCCAGAAGCTTTGAAGGGTGTGGGGGGGCAATAAAAATAAGATTCTTCTCTCCCAGCTCACTCTGTGGAGTCAAAATGGCCTTCTGATACTCCTCCAGCAAAAGAAGTGTTTATTTTCTAGAGGAACTGAACCAGAAAGGCGTGGATACACCAGGTATAGCTAAGGACAGAGGATAAAGCATTAAGTAAAAGATGGGAGGGGGGTTGAAAGAATACATGCTAAATGTCGATATCCCATAACTCACCATCTCCATTTAGCTTCCAGGATGATGGTAAAACAAAACAAAAAACAAGATGCAAAAATAACTGACTGTTTCAAAGATTCTCATACTGACATTTAAGAGCCCCCCACATACACCCCCCTAAGTACCAGGCCTCTGATACATCATCTCCAATAAAGGCCACATCAATGAACACAGAGATTCCACTTAGCTTTTTAGTGCCCTCCGTCTTAAACAGGGCAGGACGGGTGCTTGAGGAAAGTCTCTACAATCAAAGATATAGAGTGAAACAAACAGGAGACAGAAAACATTGAGGAAGAAAACAGGCAGAAAGAACAATTTTTAGACCTATGAACGAGTCTTGAAGAGAGGAGAAAAAATACTCTCCCATGAAACAAGATGCCATTAAACAATAAATAATTTACTGAACAACACCAAAAAGCTCTTAGATATACAATGATAGCAGAAGAAGGGTGAAACGGTTCAAAAGGGTGAAACGATTTGTTGAAGGAAGTAGAAAGAAGACTGAAAGAGAGAGATGGAAATAGAAGAGAAAATTACTGGATCAACATAGGATCCCACCATCAAGGCCCCAGAGAAAGGAGAAAAAATAAATAATCTTTTCAAAGAAATAATGTGACACCATTTCCCAGATATAAAGGACATGAGTTTCTAGATTAAAAGGGCCACCAAGTGCCGAGCACAGCAGATGAAAAAGACAATTTCAGAATACCAAAGACAGACAAAGGATCCTAAAAAATAAATCAGCAATCAGGATGGCTTACGAGTAAACAGAGGCATGGTTTCAAAATTCTATTCTACCCAGAGTAGAACAGTCATTTTCAGTGATGCAAGGTCTGACCATGTTGCCTCCAACACAATACTTTCTCAGGGAACTACTGGAGAATGCTTCACCAGAATAAGGGAATGAACAGGAAGATGTGAAATCCAGAAACTCCTATTTGACAAAAAGTTATACAAGAAAGAAAATGCAATCATAATTGACTGTCTCATTCTGCATGCTCACTGAATTATAAACATTATGGATTTAAATTTTTTTTTGAAGACAGGAAAAATGGGGGAAGGAAAACATGTGAGTGAGAAGTTATCTTCTACAAGGAGAGAGGCTCAGAGGTGGTAAAAGATCTAAACCCTAAACTTCCGCAGGAAAATCAATAGGTGATATTTGAAAAAGAAACATGAAGACAGAGCAATATGTGCATATTAGTTTAAAACATGGGAAGAAATACTCAACTGCTAAAATCTTGAAAGTAGTTGCCTCTCGGAGGTGGAAAGTAAGGAGAATCTAAAATTTTCATCAACAATTATGTGGCACTATATGATTCCTTAAAGCCATTAATATGTATTACTTTCATAAGAATAGTAATACCATTAAATTAAAAATCATTTAAAAAGGATGAAGTAAATTACTATGGACAGGTTTCAGAATACATTTTTAAAAAGTGAGTTGCAAAACAACAGGAATCATATTTATGTCTAAAGAAATGTCCACAACATACACAGGTACTCACACATATAATACTGTAAATAGAAAGAGAAAGGTCTGGAAGGACACGCAAACTGGAGGGAGAACGGGATTGGGGTGGGGGAGGGAGGACCTTAATTCACTTTTGCCTATTTGTACTCCCTATTTATTGTTTTTTACAACAAAGATATTTTGTAATGAATTTTAATGACATAGGTAAACATCCATTATATGTTGCCATAACAAAAAAAGGGTGGATAGAAAGGTATGCATCTGGTATGATCTCCACTGTGTTTTTCAAAATGTAGTTTCTAAAATTCTTCTTCTTTTTTTAATCAAAAGGACTCCTTTATCTCAAACAAAGGATTACCAAATTCCCAATTCCAGTGGACAGGAATGGCCCTGCAATGACCACAGCAGGAGCAGGGAACCCTGCCCTGGCCAGCGGGTCAGCCACCCTCCAGGCCATCCAGGGCCCTTCTGCAACCTCAAGGCTCCGGGCAGCATAGCGTAGAAACTATTATCACAAAGAAAACTTTGGAATGTGACTTTCTCAGAGATATGGAATACAAGTGATTTTGCTTTTGCTTAATACATATACGCACATGCCTTTTCTACAATTTCGAACACTTTACACAATGATCTGTTCCTCAACATGCCTATATAACCACCTAAACCTCACATGCTTGTAGCAGCAAGGTGTAGAGAGGGCCAAATGTGCTTCATTCATCTTTTCAAGCTGTGGTTCCATATTTATGCCTCCTATTTCTTAGGCTGACTTCAGTCATTTATATTTTTCCGGAACTTTTTATCTTATCTCTATCAAATTTATTGCATAATTTTAAGATTATTTTATAATTTTTTTCACAAATTCAATTTTAAAAAAGTTTTATTTTGCAATTCTACTTTAACAATATTTTCTAATTGAAACTATAATTAAATGCTCCTAGTTTTGGCTTTTTGGTTGCTATTAATTTTTCTGTTTTTTTCTAAGCTTGTATTTATTTATTTAGAGACATAGCGCACACAAGGTGGGGAAGGGACATAAAGAGAGGGAGAGAGAGAATCCCAAGCAGAGTATGCACTGAGATTGAAGCCTGACACAGGGCTCAATCCTATGACCGAGATCACAACCTAGCCCGAAATCGAGTCAGGCGTTTAATCGACTGAGCCACGCAGGCACCCCTCATTTTCCAGCTTCTTGAACTGAAAGTCAAGTTCATTATTTTCTCAGGTTCTTATTTACAATAAAAGCATTAGAAGCTATCCATTTCCCTGAGTGTAGTTTTGACCACATCCCTCAGGTTTTTGTTGTTCAGTGTTCTCACTGTCATTAATATCTAAGCAATACACAATTTCAATGTTTTATCCCCTTTGACCCAACCACTATTTCAAGTAGATGAATATTTTAAAAATCTTTATCATTAATTTCTAGACTTATTTCATTGAAGAGACTGGCCTGTCAGACTTTGAGCTTTTCTATTTTAAATTTTTCAGTATGATCCGGTACATAGCCAATTTTTATGATTTTACCATAGTTATTCAAAAATAATCCTTCAACAGGCTAATCCTTCAAATAGCCTTTTGCTATTTGTCCACAGTATGCCCCTCGTTCTGCTCTCCCACAGGATTTTTCTAAGTCTTTTTGGGTTCCATCATCATTTACTATTTATTGACTGTTAGGTATCAGTAATCATCTCCTTTATGTTGTGGAAATCCCTCAAATTATCTGGCTCATGGCAGCTCCTTCTGGAATTATATGAACATTCTTCTTATTAATTTTACAGTTCTTTTGTCATTTCTATGGAATTTCTTTGAGATGAAGGGCAAAACAATGGGCTCAAAGTATAGCATAGTATGTGAGAGCTCAGTATCTAAAATCGGAAAGATCAATGTTTGAATTCTAATTCAACCACTTTTTTGCTGTAGGACCTTGAATGTTACTTCAATTCTCAGGGCCTGTTTCTATACATAAAATAATAATTACAATAGTTACCACCTAAGCTTGTTAAAAGAGGCAAATGAGAAAATGCTGGTACTCACGGAATCCTTCATGTCACAAGCAGTAGTACACAGTAACATTAGCTACTGTTGCTGAAATGGGAACTATGCTCCAAAGTTTTTATTACTTAATGTAAACAAAAAGGAAGCAGTGTTTTCCACCAGAGCCTGATCATAAACATTATGGATATATTTGACAATCCCAACTAAGCTAGTTATCCAACAACAGCTCTATAGTCTTACTTCATTAATAACATGTGATTACTTGACATTTATAATTTGTTTGGTCTACTGATAAGATCTAAAAGAATTTCCTTTCTGTAAATCTGTAATGGTTACAAAGAAATATACCACTTACTCCAGTACTTTAAAAAAGATAATCAGGTATACACCCAAAAGAATTAAAAGCAGGGACTTGAACAGATGTTTATACACCAATTTTGATAGCAGTGTTATTCACAACAGCCAAAATAGAGAAACAACTCATGTGTCCATCAGTGGATAAACAAAATGGAGTATGTTGTACACATACAATGGAATATTACTCCGTCTTAAAAAGGAAGGAAATTCTGACACATGCTCTAACATGGATGAACCACAAAGGCATGATGCTAAATTAAATAAGCAAGACACAAAAGGACAAATATTTGTATGGTTCTACTTATATTAGGTACCTAATCAAATCCATAAAGAGAGACTGAAAGAATAGCAGTGGCCAGGGGATGGGAGAAGGGGGTATATGGGGAGTTGTTTTTAATGGGTACAGAGTTTCCATTAGGAAAGATGAAAAAGACCTGCAGGTGAATGCTGACGATGACTACACAATAATGTGAATATATTTACACCAATGAAATGAACATTTAAAGATGGTTAAAATGAAAAATTCAATGTTATATATTTTGCCATAATTTTTAAAAAGTAATCAAGTGCTTACATGGTGGTGAATCTATATTTAATTCTACATGGTACTACTTATAAACTGAGTAAAACATTTTGAAAATATGTCTTAAGGCTAGATATGCAATTCAGCTTATTCAGAATGCAAACATTAACCTCTGCTCCCTCAGACTCATGTTGACTACTCCTAAATCTTTAAGAGGTGGTGGGGGGCCTGCAGTCCTCACACCCACAAATACTTTCTTTTACGCTCTTAAAACTGGACATAGAAATGCAGTATAATTCTACTTGGTTAATCTATCCTAATAAATGAATCTTCATAGGAAAGTTCTTTTTATAGCAACATTTTATTTATCACAGCAAAAACTAAAAACTACCTAAAATGCACAACAGTGAAGGGAGAACTAAGTAAACTACATAGCAAATGAAATATTACAGAGCCAATAAATAGGATTCTATGAATGAGATGGAAAAATGCATATGTGATCAGTGATTTTAACTATGTAAAAAAATACATGCTAAAAAGACTAACATGAGACATCAACAAGTTAATGGGTGATTATCTCTGAGAAGTATGAGTAATGATCCCTCTTTATCTTTAGACTTTCTCTGCTTTTCAAATATTCTCTATTTGTTTTTGCTTTTGCAAAGCATTATTTTTATAATGGGAAAATATATCCTTTTATTTTCTTTTTTCTTTTCTTTTTTTTATTTAAGATTTTATTCATTTATTTGACAGAGAGAAACACAGCAAGAGAGGGAACACAAGCAAGGGGAGTGAGAGAGGGAGAAGCAGGCTTCCCGCCGAGCAGGCAGCCCAATGCGGGGCTCAATCCCAGGTCTCCAGGATCATGACCTGAGCCGAAGGCAGTTGCTTAACCAACTGAGCCACCCAGGCGCCCCTTTTTATTTTCTTTTAAAAGTAAATAAAAGACAGAGAAGAATAAAAATTTAATTCCCCCCCCATCCTTCCCCCCAGCAGTACTCACATTCTCGGGTATGCTGGGAAGTTCTCTAGTATCAGGCACAGTAAAATAAGAATGCTGGAAAAGAAAAGCAAATGCTATTTACTTTTGCAAAAATATGCAACTAACACATTATTCAGAAATCAGGTAAATGATCTGAAGGCAGTTCCTCACACTCGGATGAGGAAACAAAGTTCCACTTACAGAAAATGACTACAGAGTATTTTCTTTGGCTAATGCTGGGTTACAGCCAGACACATTAAATCACCAGTTTGGTAGATGGAATTCTTTTCTATGAGAGATGAATTTCTTCAGGAGATATAAATGAACAGCTCAAAGAGGTTAAAGGCTAACTTCCCCTACAATGTCTACACCCTTCTGAACACATGACAGCTGCAGGCTTCATAATTTATTGTCCAACGAGACAAGTGGACTCGAGGAACCAAGTACCACTAGGTTCACTCGGCAATGGCAAACCTGCCATTTCATTTTAGCATCTGAGATCATATCCATACAAGCTGCAGGCAAAATCTGCCCCAAAGGCCCAGGTGATGTTAAGGACAGCTCCAACTGAAGGACTGCTGCACTGAGACCATTACAGATGGCTAAGAGTGGAGAATTCTGTCCCCTAAGTATGCTTTGCAGAGAAGCCTCCTGACTTCCAATGTAATTTCCAGTGAAGGGAGTGGGAGACTCAGTGGAGCTGAAAACCTGACCTGTTCAAAGAACTTTCAAGGAGGCATCCCCATGTATATAACGAGCATATGTCCCTGAGTTAAACGACAATAGGCTGGACTGATGCCACCTCCTTGGAGCTCCTAAAGACTTGAAGGACAATGGCAAGCAGGAATGGAGAGTCTGGTGCTGGTCAATTAAAGATGGGATTGTGCAAAGGGCAGGAAAGGTCACAGCAGAGAAGGTCAGCTTAGCCGTGGCCAAAGTTCAAATCTGGCCCCCCAAGTGACATTTCAGGAGCCCCTCCCCGCCATTCTTAGATAATTGCAAAATAAGTAGGTCTCAAGGAGAATGAGTTGTATAGACTTCCTGAAATGAAAAGCTGGGGACAACTGCTGTAATGACAACAACAACAATAATAGTGTGAGCTACTTGCCTAATATCCATCAGGTACTGCCTGCTAATGGAAGGCTTTATGCCAGGTATTTGTATCAGTATTATCTTTAATTTCCCTAACAAAATTTAAGATACATATTATCTCCATATTACAAATGGGTAAATTAAGGCTTAGGGCGCTGAGGTCACAGGAACTAAAGGTGACAGGTGGCAGGAACTGAAACCAGATATACAGCTATATTCGTCCCACTGTAACAGACTGCTATACCTACGCTTCTTATGAACAAGTCATAGCTAAAGTCTTCCACTGAAATAAACTAAAAAGTAAAAACAAAAAAAAAATTATGAAAAGACCACTTAAAAGAAACAACCCTCTGCAAAGCATCATTCCAGAAGCTGTGGTGTCTCTGCCCAAACATCTCCCATGAAGTATTCAGCAGAGATCACATAGCATGAAAACTAGTTAACAACTGATTCAATTCAACAATGATGATTAAAATAGCAAAAGTAAAATACAAGATTAAATGTGATGCCATGAGATGCCAACTTCTACATGAAATGGCTAGAAGGGAGTCCCAGGGAATGTTCAGTAATGGACATCCGTGGGCAATGGAGTGACAACGTAACTACTGGAACACTGAGGGAGAAAGCACAAGGACCACAGAGTCACCATTTCCTAGCTTCGTGATCTCAGCCAACCTCAACAGTTCAGAACCTCAGTTTTTGAGCCTGTAAATGGGAATCATAAATATCTACTTCAAAACTGTTACAACGAATAAAGGCTACCTATGTGAAGTGCTTAACATTTCATGATATTTTAATAGGAAATTATGATTATTACTGCTCGACTCCGAGTTTACATTTCTGTTTTTCTCAACCACCTCCATCAGACACACAGAAGTATTCTGTTCTGAAGACACGAAGTCAAGGATGGCCATTTTTCCACATTTCACGCTTTATAAACTAGGTGAGACTCACCCTTCAAAATCGAAATGTAAACACGGATAAAATTCCTCATGAATTGGAAAGAAACAAGTATCTGCCTTTACAGATGTAATGGGTTGTAAATAGTGAGGCATCGCAATTCCAAAATCAAGTCGTCCCCAGGCTGTCCTTTGAGATTCTGTCTTGCTCCATCACCCATGAAATGCTGGGACCAGAGGAGGTCAGACACATTCCTAGGAACCACTGGCACGAAACAGCTGCACCTCCTCCCCCCAACAGTTCTCCTCCTGCCCCTGGGATGGCTTGTCCTTGAGGCCTGGCAGCCACTCAGGGGAAGGAGTGGCCCTTCCTCCCCAGCAGCTGGTGACCCAGCCAGGCTACTGCACAGCTACCTGTCGGGTGTCATTACAGACTGAAGCAGAGAGATCAGGCTGCTTTAGGGAAAGGGATGGAGACAAAGGCAAGGCTGTTTAGCTATCTGGCAACGACCCGGGAGGGTTTAAAGCTCATTTCTTCATCTTTCCTAGGCAGTCTTCCCTTTGAGCATTTCTCTAACAAGAATCTTTTCCTTCCTATGGTCTATTAAAATGAGCAAAAACTTCTACCAGTTCCTTCTCTGCTGCCTTTCTTTCAAGGCTCATGGCCTACTGGAAAGAACACAGGCTTGGAAGCGAGTCCTGGGTTTGAAAACCCAAACTTCTTATTAACTGCATAGCCTTGGGTGAGCAAGTATCTTTTCCTCTCTAAGCTCATCTGTAAGATGAGAACACTACTATCTGTTTTGTAGAGTAGTTTTGAGCGTTAGAGATGCATCCTTGGCAGAAATTAAGAACTTAATAAATAGAAGATCTATTATTAGTTATTGGTAGTAATACTTTCAATTTCCTCATCATAAAAACAAACAAACAAACCCTGTAAGATCTGTTCATTTTCTATGTGGCCAAATGCCAAGATACTAACCACTAAATACCGACACTGCACCTGGTTTAAGTGAAGATGAAAAATAAAACTTTCTATTATTTTAAAAATCTATCATCTATTATCTATCTATCATCTATTTATTATCTATCTATCTATCTATCTATCTATCTATCTATCTATCTATCTATCTATTGAAAAGCAGACTGCCACGTGCAACACCTCATTTGGATGTGTCTAAAGTCTTAGAAGCTTGACTACCCTACATTCCCCTACAACTAGACTTGAGGGCTCATCTGCACATTCTAGCAGGTGAGCATAACTTCTCATATACCCTTGACTGAAAAACAGTCTTCCTCTGTAGGAGAAGGTGTCCTCTTTGACTGAACACACAGCTTTACGAGGGATGGACACAGAGTGGTGAGGGAGGAAGGGGACACCTTAGATGGCAGCCAGATCAGCCAGAACAACGGGGTTGCAGATGTCACAGCCAGATTGCCCTCACATCCAATAAAACTTTTTAAACATTCAGAGGAGCCTGGGAAGCTCAGTCAGCTAAGCGTCTGACTCTTGATCTCAGGGTCTTGAGACCAAGCCCTCCACTGGGCTCCATGCTGAATATGGAGTCTGCTTGAGATTCTCTCTCTCTCTCCCCGCCCCACTCCCTCTGCCCCTCTCTATACCCGGCACTTGCACAGGCTCTCTCTCAAAAGAAATAAAATCTTAAATAAAAGAATTTTTAAAAAGCTACTTTTGAAACATTCGGATCCCACAACATGGGAAAAATAGCCTGGGTAATCAAGAGCTGGCCTGACGGTATCCATCTGAGAATTCTGATGAAGGTGGTGACAAGGGCTTGACCTACAGAATTAGAGAATTCCAGTAACTGCAATATGAAAAAGATTCCCTACACCTCTTTTGATGCCTTATCTGATCAATGAGGAACTCAAGATCCACAAGGTTAAAGGTTTTAAGTAAGATCACTCAGGTCACCGGCAAAACTGTAGCTAGGACCGAAACTTCCTAGTTCAGAGGGTATTCCACTCAGCATACTACATATCACATAGCATGTATTTAAAAGAGTTTAAAGAAACAATTATTACTACAGGCCAGGAACCATGCTAGGCTCTCTCCATCCCTGTCCTTGAGGGACGTACAGCCCAGTGGCCAAGATAGGAAAGCAGATGTGGTATGACTAAGCACTGCAAAGTGTACAAGACGCTTGGCGCAAAGAAGAAAACCTTGACTACGCCTTGGAGAAGGGAGTCAAGGGGAGGATTTCTCTGGAAATAAAATCCAAGGTGAGTTCTGAAAGATGCATGTAGGCCAGCTTGGTAAAGAGGAGAGAAGAGGTGTTGAAGGTTCAGGGGCAACAGGATGGGCAGAGAGGCAAGCATAGCAGTGCTGGAGGGCAAAGCATGAGGCAGGGAGCCCCAGGATTGGGGCGAGGAGGCAGGTAGGGGCCATTCCAAGCTCAGCATCTAAGAGATGCTAGTGATGGGATGACAATCAGGAAGAGAGGAGCCTGGGGATATTTGGGACCCAATCCTTATGGAATCCTAGAGAAAGGAAGAAACTGAACTCCCTGGCCTGTCTTGAGTCCAGAGGTTTCAGAGTATTTGGAGATAGGGCTGGGGAAGGTGCAGACAACATAAAACAATCCACGATCCTGTTGATAGGATCCACCTCCCTGTTAATAATGAAATGGTTTCTTGGTGATCGCTAATTTTCTGTCCCCACTTACCATGCTGAGATGGACAGACACTCCTGGATCAGGAATGGGAAGTTTGTGCAGAGTTTCAAGGAGCTCATTCCACTGATTCTCCTGAAAGAAATAAAAGGCCTAAGTAACAAAAGCACGGCTGAGCCCTTCATCAGAGGCCTGCAGGGAGGTCTGGGCACACGGTGAGCCAGAGGCCCTCAGGACTGCAGGGGCTGGGCAGGTGCTGGCCGCAGTACGGAAATAGGCTTGATATTCAAGCAGGGCTGGACAAAAGACACTGCTTACGGCTCAATATATGAGCCAAATGGATCCTCCCACACCAAATTTGACATTTTCTACTGAGTGAGACACCTACCATGACCGCCTTTTATGGATCATATACCATAAGCTCCCAGCAAACCTATCCTCTCAACTCCATAGCAACAACTTTTAAATGCAAACCATCCTAGCTTACAGGGCGGGGGTGGTTGGGAGAAATAACGATGACACTATAGTCTTGTCTTCATCATCATTACCCTCAATTAATTTTATTGAGTGTTCACTGGGTACACACAGTGGCATCCAATTATGGAAAGTTAAAATGAACTACATACAACAGCATGCAATATAGTATGGTGGCTGTGCATTTTAATTAGTGAAATGGAGCCACAGAATAAAATACAAGGCAGTACAAATTATTCTATTGAAAACAAATTCACTTTTAAAATGCTCAAAAGAATGCTGCTTACAGAATTAGGCAAAAGCCATTTCTCCCATCCTGTAGTACTGTCTCTGCTAAGATAACAGCATTAAGCTTACATGTGTTTCCATTTGTTATCTGTTTGATCCTCACAACCACCCCACTTCATAGATTGAAAACTGAGGCTCCAAAGGGTGAAACCACTGGACTCAGAGCAGCCAGTTAGTAAGCTGCACAGCCAGGGGCCACATGCAGGTTTGCTGTGTTCAAGCCCAGAGACCTCACCGCTGCTCTACAGCAGTCCTGGGTAGTGAATTTAAAGGAGAAGCAAAAAGAGGATGAGCCCAGATTAAAAACCTACTTCAGCCTAAACTCTGATCATTCAAGTTTCTCGTAGAGAAATGAATGTGTGTGCATGTACACACTGAAACAATCTCGAATTTACACAATTTTAGGACAGCAATTTTGTATTTCCCAAACTACTTAAAAGTGAGTTGCTGACATTATGTTCCATCATCCATAAATACAAGGATATTCTATGGTACAACCAAAACTAGTCATCAAAAATCAGGAAATTCACATTGATAGAACATTAACATCAAATCCTCAGATCTCTTCCAGTACTATCAACTGTGCCCCAATGTCCTTGGATAGAAAAATAATCTAGCTCAGAATCACATGTTGCCTTTAGTTACGATTCTCTGGTCTTCATCAGTCTGGAACAGGTCTTTCCCAGATTTGGAGGCACCTGACAGTGAGACCAGCCATTTTGTTGAATAATTCTCAATTGTCTGATGTTTTCTATTGATTCAGACTTCAATTCATTCCCTTCCTTGTGATGTTCACTTTGATCATTTGATTAATTCATCTGAAGTCTCTACTGTGAAGGTACTCATTCTCTCTTTGTGTGCAGCAAGCATTTTGTGGAGTGATACTTTATGTAAACATCCCCTTCCTCATCAAACTTCTAACTTATTTATTTATTTATACTGGTAAGCACATATGATTTCCTGTTTTATTCAATGACTATAAATCTTTGCTATCATTATTTGTTTTAATGTTCAAATTGTCCCAGAATGGACTACTGGGAACCTCTTATCCATTTCAAGCTCACTTCTGTGTCTTTCTGACATGTACCCAACATGTTTTGAGCACTTCCTCTGAGCACTTTTTGGCACAAAGAGATATTCTGGGCTCATTTTATACTTTCCCGGCCCTGGTCCTAGAATCAGACATTTCTTCAGAGAGCCCTGACTCCTTTTAGTGGAAAATGTTATTTAGAAACCACGATATGCATACTAGGTGTACTCACTGCTACCTAGGTATTCCTAGCCCCAACTCTTTTACTGGGTAAAGCCAGAAAAATATGCTACACACACAGAGACCCACAATATATGCATTTTTATTGATAGCCGTTTCCACATATTTGGAAAGCCGTTAAGTTCATACTGACAGCTCTAATTCCAATCCAACACAGAACTCTTTCTGGTTTCCTTCCTTTTCATATTTGTAACTAAATTCTATAGGAATGAAGAATTAATCCTGTTTTCTTAATATATTTACTTATTTGTATGTAACCGATCTTTCATGAACGACCCTATCCACCCAGGGGCTCACCTTGCCCTGCCTAAATATGGACATCCAATGCCAGATCCACTCTTCCCCAACAAGAATGCCCTAGGCTCTACCACCCCATGCTGGACCACTGCTGCCCCCTTTCCCTTGTGGATCTTTCTGGATCCTCCTAGAGTTGTGGTATCTGGTGCCAAGCCACTGCCACTACTGTTGCATGCACATAAACAACCGCTTCGTCCCTCAGGCTCCGACACCCTCAGCCAGGCTGCTCTCCAGCTCGGACACCCTCTTCAACTCCTGCCAACTCTTCCACAGGGATGCCCTCAATGCCCCATCCAGGGTCTGATAACCATGATGGATCAATGACCCAGACAGACACCCTCATCATGTGTCTTGGGCTCCAACACTCCACTCTGAGCCGTCATGGTCAGTACCCACACCCATGTCCCCCAGTTGAAGCCTACCACGCCCAAAGACTTTTGGACTTAAGGAGGGGATTCTGCTTAATACAAGCTCTTTCCTCCGGTTATGATGTGATGACCCATACCCTGCCGACAAGTAACCAGTTATAGACAGATTTCCTGTCCTCAGTGTAATAACTCCTTTAACCAGAAAAATATTTAATAGAAAGAGTACTGGGTACAGGGGAAACAGACTCCTCTAAAACACATCACTGATCATAACTCTTTAACACTCCAAGAGGCAGGGGGCCTTCCTGGGGCAATGGCCCAGAGGACCAGTGCACCAATTTTGCAGGGCAATGATCCTATTTCCCCTATGCATAGGTTGTATAAGCCCAACCTTTTCTATGCCTTAAGACATGCTTTTGAAAGTCTAATGTGTTTTGATTGGAGCATTAATATGGAAGAAAAAAAAATGTGTGAGTCAATCTTCAATTCTAAGACTGTTAAGAGCCTACATGTGATGCAATTCTATTTACTAGAGATATCTTTCAAATTTGAATGAAAACCTGAATGTTTGACTAAAGTGAAATGTGAACATAAATCGATGAACAGACCCAAGGTAGCTTCTGAATTCATTCATCAAAGAATAAATCACTTCAAAGAATAAATCACTTCCTTCATGACAAAATTCCCTGATACCTAAGAATCCTTTTGGAGTGAGTGTAGTGACCTAGGGAGCCATTTCTATTAGTTATTCCTCCCATTTACTGTGGCCTTTGGAATACACTGCTGGTGAGTAAATCTTACTTGAAGGAAAGATTTCTCCATTATACATACATTTTCTACTTTTTCTCCAAAGCAGCATTTCCTCAAGTATGTTCTAGGAAACATAAGTATCTCAGAATATTAATATTTGTCATGGAATAAAAAGGGTTTGGGGCCAAACAAGATGGGAAGCACTGGGTAATACATGTTCCTCCATGACAGGACCTTCTCAGAGCCCCCAGAATGAATCTTAAGGAGATAAAAAACGAAACATAGCTTTCTCTCTCTCCAAACCTAGTATTACTGAACAAAGGCATCCTTTTTTTTTTTTTTTTTTTTTTTTTTAAAGATTTTATTTATTTGACAGAGAGAAACACAGCCAGAGAGGGAACACAAGCAGGGGGAGTGAGAGAGGGAGAAGCAGGCTTCCCGCCGAGCAGGGAGCCCGATGTGGGACTCGATCCCGGGTCTCCAGGATCATGACCTGAGCCGAAGGCAGTGGCTTAACCAACTGAGC